>CM051377.1:1468970-1529337 GCA_028015245.1 Cardamine occulta
GAGGAATCATTGTATCAAAACATAGTTATATTTATTCTTACATCAAAACAATCACTTACATATTAATATTATGAAAACTAATACTAATTTTAAATTTCTTAAAATCTCTCTACCTAATTCATATTCGGAAAATATAAATATCCTTTCATCTTTATTTGATTTATTTTTAAATAATTTTGAATTATTATATAATACATATAATTAATAAAAGGTTAGGTTATTTTTCTGCATATGTTGTGCTTCGAATTTTTAAAAATTAACATATATTACTCGATTGATGAAGAAAAAAGTGTATTTGTTCAATGTCTCATATCGGCTAAAAAATTTGATGGTGTAGAGTCCTATTATAAAAAGAATCAAAATAATTTTAAATACAAATGAGCAAAAAGTTTGATTTATCATGCGTCCAAATTTAAAAGTTTTATTTGGTTTAATCCAGTTCTTTAGTTGAATAAATTTAAATTCAAATATTATAAATATTTATAAAAAGTTTAAAATATTATTAATATATATTTAAACACTATAAAACGTTTAAAATATTAATAATATTTAAACTCTATAAAAATTAAAAATACTAATGGTATTTAAACTCTATAAAACAATTTAAAATATTAATAATATTTAAACTCTAGATAAACAAGAAATCTCTGTATTATTATTTAAGAAGTACATTTAGGAAATTAATTTGTGTTAGTTATTATAAAATGCAACTAAAAATATACTATTTTTTTAATTCATTAAGAATATAAATGAGATTAAAAATAATCTAAAATATTAATTAGATCATTATGATCAACGGGTTGGTAAAATCTCTACATTGGTATTCTGTTCTCTTACTCAATCTCTTATCCGACTTAACCAAACCGAACCAAACCAAACCAAACCGAATATAAACTGAACCGAAGACAAACCAAACCAAAATATTTTTGGTTGAGTTTGGTTAGAGGTTTCTTAAAACGGAATTCACCAAACCGAACTGAATCCAAACTTAAACTGAAATACCATCGTCTTGATTTATCCCTAGTATGCTACATATGGATTCGGGTGTCCAGGATCGTCTTTTAACACATGCAAATGGAAAAAAAAAAATTTACGAAAATTTTAAATATACATTTAAATTAGTGTATACAAATTTAATTATATAAATGGGTCTATATATTTTTGAAAACTATTTTACCACATAAAATCTACCTTTAACAATGAATTTTGAACAGTACCTACAAATAGTTTGAGACGGTTTTAGGGATGAGACTCAGTGTGCAGTTCTACCTTAGTGTGTTTTATAAGAAAAAGAAAGTTACCTTAGTGTATGATTTTTGTTTTTCTTTGAATTTTTTTATTTTATTTTGCCTGGCTAAATTTTAAAAATGGCAAGATAAGCCTTTTAAAAAAAGGCCCACGATAGTGAAGAGGGGAGGCATTTGAGTTATTGTATGATGTTTCACACACATGTCATTTGAACTTGGTTTTGAATCCAACAGTTTCTTGATCTTTGTTTTGGTTGACTGTTACTTAAAATATGGACGAGTATATCAAGTTGAAGTGTTATTTCATGATACCAAAGAGAAAGACAATGTTCTTTTTTCGATCAGTTCAGTTATATCTGGGTAAAGTCTCAAGGCCCGTTACTAAAAGGGTTCAAGGCTAATCAAGAATGCCTTAACTCTGTTGAAAAAATGAATTGAAGTACATGATATAGTAATCATATTGGGTTCTTAAAGCAATGTTTTATATTATATATATATCGTGTTTCTAATTAATGTGGCTGTGTTGATGATGATGCTTGCGCTTTTGATCAGACAGTAGAGAAAGATGGACTTTGATTATACAGAAAATGTAGTGTTTATATGGTGGAATCAGGGTTAAGAGATTGATGCAACAAAAGACAATAATGATGAACTTGTAAGAAGCTGAGTTTGAATTGAATACACCAAGTTTTTAATCTTTAATGGACAAAGCTTGCTACAGCTTCTATATGTATATGACTTACAAGTAATTAAGTCTCTTGTTCCTCTTTAGAATATAGTTTATTGATAAAAAAATTTGCGTTATTAAAGAAAAAGTCCAAGCCCTTGTCTTCTTTCTTTGTTCTTGTGGGGTTTGAAACTGAGTCTTGAAGAACCCATCAAAAGTTGTTTGGTTAATAATTATGACATATTAGGTCAAGAGATGAGAATTAAGATAAAACTTACTATCAAATCCAAAGCAAATCCAGCAATAACAGGAAACCTTGATCCTAAATCTTTCAACCAACACATAGTGACAAACAACGATACATAACAATATTCTAACTAATCATATTCCCGTGACATTTCTCTTTGCGTAACAAATTGCAGAAACTTATAATAATTAGAGTTTCTTAATTATCCTAATAGACTCTTTTTTGTTGTTGTTAAATGTTAAATCTAATAGACTCTTTTGTCTACTTCTATTTGTTCTTTTCCGTTTCTTGTGTTTGACTTCCAAAACGTACGTACTCCCAAAGCAAAATATTTATTGATCTTAAAAATTAGAGTTCGATACTATCAAAACTAATTAAACCCTTTGTTTGGTTTTGATAAACTATAGTCTTTTGAGTTTTCGCTCTATGTTGTTTCTTTGGATCCAACACTAACTCTTTGTAATACAAGTAAGAACGTACTTTTTATGCGCAAAATTACATTCATACCTTAAGACAAATATTTTTATAATCACTAAAACTAATGATTACGCTTGGATAATAGCAAAGAGAAATTGATTATGCTCCAATAGGTAATACGTGTTACTTTCTATAAATATTAGCTGAGAATTACAAGTTGCAACCATTCTTTTTTCCTCTCACGTTACACCGGAGATACGGATCCATCAAACTATATATATCATTATAGAGATTTGGATCTTGAACAATAAAAATGTTCTTATAATTATACCCTAATCATGCGCATGTGCATGTATATATGTGTGTGTATATAATGAATTAGATATTTAATTATACCGTAATCATTTATAATTTAATCTTATTTCAAGATGCTTCTATCATGGGGCGAAGTCATAGAGTGACCGAGAAATTAGTTGTCTCTTGCCTGTCATTTCTCAAATAGATTATTACATTAGCCCACGTGATTTTTTCTTTTGAAAGATTGAATTCTTCAACACTTCCAATAAAAGAAATTAATGAGTTTTCTTAACCTAGAATACCACGGTTGCACAAGACACTAGACCGTCAAAAGAGTCACATGTGTCTCTCTCAATATTTACAAGTCCTTTATTTTTCTTAAGAGTACAAAATTTCAATTATTATTAAAAACAAATCAATTATTTTCTTAATGGTAACTCATTGTAAATGAACAACTTTCTATGGTATATATATATAGCACCAATGTCTAGTAAAAATAATTAAAAAAGAGTGATTTACAGAAATAACTACCAATCCTTTTTATGTACAACTAGTAAATATATCTTGCAAATTGTTCAGAATAGCAAACTATTTGTGGGTTCATTAGGGACATAACCGATGAAAATTAAAAAAGCGAACTATTTGTGGAACTAACATGAAAATTTTCAAAGTGAAGAAAAGTATATATATATATCTATATCTATTTTATCTACCCATTTAAAATGATGATGTGACGCTGAATTTGATTGGTAAATCGAATGAAAAAAAAAAAAGATGTAACAATCCATAACCAATAGTCCAATACTATAGAAAATACAAAAAAATCAAAGGAAGATCTGAGGATACGTTGGTGCCATACTTAAAACTTTATACAACAGAAAAATATATGAAAGATAATTTTCTCTATGAACAATGATTGGACCCACCATTTATGAGCGAGCGTTGTTTAAAAATTAATCAAGATCTAGTTGTTTGAATAGATTAAATTGGCAATATATTTGGATGATAAAGAAGATGATATTATAAGTCTTCCTAAAGATTTCGTAATCTTTTCTAAACCCTACAGTCTTCGACCAAAAAGGGAATATTATATCTGATCATAATGGGAGCAGAATTAATTATTAACTAGTTGCTAGATCAAAATTTAGATAAAAACTATTTGATCATATAATTTTTTCACTAATTTTGTTTGGTTTGTATCTGGTTTAAACATGTTTTATAATATAAATTGGTTATCTCTGGAAATATGTATCAAAGTACAGTTTTTTTTTTTATAAATGTCTTTAAAGTTTTATCTTTCTTGACAGATAAATAGAAGATATTTACTCAAAATTGCATGAAAAGATTCAATACCATTATGAAAGATTAAATAGGAAGTAGTTCACATCTTTGGTGGTCCTCAAGCACTTCAAATGTCCTTTCGTCACGACTCCTTTTATTTTAAATTCGGTCGGTAACTTTAAATTACTTACCTGATTTTTCTCTTACACGTTTGATCTCTTTTATGTTGCAATACCTTATTTTGTGTACTATCTGTGTTGTACTATCATATTTGCAAAATATATTTTGTTGCTCATTTAAGTCAACAAACGTTTTTAAAATAATAAAACTAGCCTGTTAAAATCTTATAAAGTTCACACGATTCATTCACTATATCTTGTATTTGCGATCATAAGTATTCATATTTAAAAAAAAAAAACTATTCATATTTAGTAATAGATACACATTTGACATCAGTATCTTTGCGAGAGTTATTAATATCATAAATATATGTTTTTATTAGCATCACCCAACCAATATTTAATTGTACCTGATTGCCTTTTCACACGTACTCATAATCATAAGAGTCATCAGAGTTGTATATATGTATATATAAAAATATATAGCCATTACCCAATCTCTCTCTATCTCCCCAACCGCCCTCCCCCCCAGAAAAAGGAGAGGTAAGATTCAACTTCATCTTTTTTAAGACTGCACCAATTTCTTGAAATCTTTTCAAAGTCTTTGAAATTCAAGAAATACTATGGTATATATATAATTTCATGTTCGTGGTTAATATTTTTCTTCATATGATTACCAATTTTCAGATTCTTGATTAAGAAGCTAGCAATCGTGGCCACAACGATGAACTTATGTTCTACCAAATGGTCCTCCGAGTTGGTACACTATTGTTCTACCAAATAGAACTTATGTTCTACCAAATACATCTTATGATTTTGTAATATATAATCTATTCATGTTCTTTTTCTTTTGGCAAATTTCTTGAAAAAGTATTATTTTCTTTATCTATAGGATATAGAAGAGTATAGCATCATCCACCAATATCACATGAACGCACTCGTTGGAGATGTTCCACAGTCTCTCCCCTCTCTTGATGATATCACCACATGTTATAACTTTGATTTTTCATGTAATGATGGTTTGGTCGAAGAGAAACCTTCAAAGATCCTCAAGACCACTCACATGTCACTAAAGTTAAATCCTTCTTCTTCTAGGATTCTTTCTTTTGAAAAGACGGGTTTAAAGGTAACGAATCACAACTCTCATAAGTTATTATTTAGCCCCAAGGAAGAAGAAATTGGATCATTAAACCAAAGGCAAGCCGAGCTGATAAGAAGAGGAACAAAGAGGGGTCAACCCTTGACTCGAAGCCAATCAAATGCTCAAGATCACATACTCGCAGAAAGAAAACGGAGAGAGAAGCTTACTGAAAGATTTGTAGCTCTTTCCGCCCTAGTTCCTGGCCTAAAGAAGGTACATACAAAAAAAAATCGTCTATATATATAAGAATAATGATTTTTATACAAAAAATTTGTAGTTTCATTTAGTTGGAGGGATTAATATAAGTTTACATGCTATATATTGACACATGTTTATATGTGTTTTACATATAGATGGACAAGGCTTCTGTGTTGGGAGATGCAATAAAGCATATAAAGTACCTCCAAGAGAGTGTGACAGAGTATGAGGAACAAAAGAAGAAAAGAACAATGGAATCCATGGTTCTTGTGAAGAAGTCTCAAGTGGTTTTGGATGATAATCATCAATCATCATCATCTTATTCAGATGGAAATCGCAAGTGCTCCAACTCGAATCTTCCAGAGATCGAAGTTAGGGTTTCGGGAAAAGATGTTCTTATTAAGATACTATGCGAGAAGCAAAAGGGTCATGTGATCAAGATTATGGGTGAGATTGAGAAGCTTGGTTTTTCTATCACCAACAGCAGTGTCTTGCCCTTTGGACCTACTTTCGACATCTCAATTATCACTCAGGTGACTATATTCGCATACAAAATTACAAACTATAATTAAGTTTAATTATATTTATGTGTTGAACTTGTTTATCGTGTGATATTATGGTTTTATTGGTCGAAATCATGAATTAATTATATGAAATTATGGGTCATGCATAGTTTAGACTATGGTCGACATTAGAGCTGATTTTATCATGGTGGAAGCATGTTTCAGAATTAGTATGACTCTAGACTTGTAAAAGTAAAACATTCGATTACTCGAAAAATCTAAATTATATTGTTTATTCTTTTCCAGAAGAATAGCGATTCTGATATGAAAATCGAGGATATTGTGAAGAACTTGAGTTGTGGTTTATCAAAGCTCATATGATTGGTTCCATGTTACATATATACTCATATTCATCATCGATTTCTCCGACCTGAAGAATCCAAAATTATATTTTTTTCCATGAAAATGGTTGTTTTAGTTGATAATTAAGTTTGTTGTATGGAGGTTCTTAAGTCATTTAAAGATCCTTGTTCTTGTTGTAAGTGTGCTTTAAGATGACCATCATCAATGTTTAGTACCTATTCCTCAATATGGAATTTTTTTCGCAGTTGTTGGATTATATATTTCCTGCGATGTAAAGCATGTTCCGTTAGTTTATTAAACGGTATGTTTCTTGATAAATTTGATCAGTTTTACTGTCAATTAAACACATTAGTCACTAGGATATTTATATGATAACTTCTATTAAAAAGTTTTAGTAATTTACGATAATTTACGATATATATAAGGCTACAACTAGTATAAGTCATCCATGAATGTATAGAGTTAGAGTAAGAAGATAAATGTCTCAAAATACCTTTCCGTTTCTAACCATGATATTGTTATCTATTAATTTAAAATAGTCAAAATCAACATTTTAACTACAAGTTTGGAAGGAGTGTTTGATGATACTTTAATTTGTGTTATGCCAGATTAGTTTGAGCCAATACTCTTGATTTCTTCTCTCAGACAACTGTGATCTTTTGTAAATATATACTACTGATTATGAGAGAATCTATACTATTAAAAGGGAGACACAATTTGAAAATAATATGTAAGTGTTAATAATTTTACATATAATATCATTGGAAAAAAGAACAAAAACAAAATTCATTAATGACAAAAATGTATTTGTATCTTAATATAATCCATGTATCCAAACACAACTAAAATATTTTTAATATTAATTAGTAAATAAAAAATTTCGTATAATCAAACAATCTCTAACAAAATCTTTTAACAAAATCCAAAATTGCCCACAAAAGGTTTTCCAAATATATTTTCCATAAATGTAGGCAAATCAATTCAAGCAATTAATTATTGACATATTTCAAAAAACAAACAGTTTGTTACGAAAATAACTATTTTTTATATATTGTTCCAATTTGTATATATATATATATATATCAGTTGTTGAAATCATAAAATAAAATTAATTCTTATAGATTAAAGTAAAATAAAATAAAATAAAATACTGTTACATTTTGTTGGTCGGAATTAAAGTTAATTTTCTTACAAAGTTTCGAATTACATTGTACAATATATGTTTACTTATTTTTGAATTTAGATTGTATAAAACAGTTTTAGAAAAAGAAAATGAAAAAATTAAATTAAAATTTATATTTAGAGAATTATTTAAATAATATTTTATTTCTAATTAAAGTATGTGTCATAATTAATTTTTTTAGTATTATACATTTAGTCGTAAATAAAAATCTAAAAATCTTTAAAAATCTTCCATAAATTTAGGAGAAATAAATTTTAAATATCGGTTAGTATAGTTTATATATTTATATAACATATAATTAAGAATCGCGATAATAGGCAACTAACTTTTTTGCGACAAACAAATTTTAAAAATTGTGTATACAAACCATTTTAAACAAATAGTTAATGGCCTAAATTAATCTGAAATAAATCAATCTAATATAAATTCTTAAAGTATGTTTCTGAAAAATCAATTATGGAAATATGTGGATATAATTTGACTTAGAACATTGAATATTGCAAATGATGATCAAAATTGATAAAAATTAATTCATTTACTTACTCGGATCAAATATATATTTATATCAAAATAGCTAATCAATTTTGTCCACGCCAAACAAATCTTAATCACCAAACAACTTGAATATTGCAATATTGAACAAATATTTACTCCATGTTTTTCTTTTACGTCAAAGATTTACTAATTTTATTAAGCTTGCTCGAAAATGCTATCCTCATGAGATAGCCACTCCGCAACCCCGAAGCTTACATGAGAAAATAGTCCTCCTTGTACTCGAGCTCCTTTCGCAAGGAAATCGGCATGGACATTACTAGATCGAGGAATAAATGTAAAAGAACATTCAATAAATTGTAATCTCAAAGAATTAATGTCTTCTAATTCAGCACCAAAGACCGGCCAATCTTCATCATTATTTATGATTTTTATCATCTCCAAGCAGTCGGATTCAAAACTCATTTGGAGCATCCGTCTGTAGAGAAAGGTGTAAATAAAGATTGCTTGTAAAAGATATAACACATAGTTTGATAACCGAGTTCACGGCCTCTAACCGCTACGTCTCGGGGGAGAACTCTTGCTCCCAAGCTTCACTATATGAAAGAGGTTACACACACCACTCACTTGTGATGTTGTTTTGTTTTACAGATTTTTGACACACACAAGAAGATACAAGCATCAAAGATACAAAGAGGAAGAAGAAAACTTGCTCACTAAGCTCTCGTTTTTTTTTTCTCTCTCTCTGGAACTCTCTTGATATCCTTTTTCTCACCAACCCTCTTTCTTGATGGATGAAACATACTTATATATGCATGTATATGGGCCAAAGCCATTTCCAGAAACTTGTTCTTCATTTTCTTTATGCCAATTTCGTTTGGTCCAATAAAAGGCCCATCTTGTGTGTTTTGTCAAACCCAACAACAAACTCCACCTTTTGACAATAACACTTATCCTCGTTGATATCGACATCAGAAAAATCAATGTCTCCTCTTTCATTATTTCGTGAAGCAAATCACCACCGGATTTTTCATCTCTTCCGGTGAACTCCTCCTCCATCTCCAGTGAATGTCTTTGTTCTCAACGGCAAATAATTTTGCAAATCAAAGACATCTCCTTCACCTATTACCTTAGCCTCTCAATCGTGAAATCAAAGATCACCACCATCTTCGCTGGTCATCAACTCTAACTGTGTTTTCCTCCAGCAATTTTGAGACATCATCTTTGTCTCCTCTCCGGACTATCTCATCCTCTATGATGACCCAGATTTCCGCCGCCGTCAATTTTTCTTCTAAGGCATCCTCTAATCTCTCCCTTTGTCATGTTATTACAACCATTAGAGATTAGGTTCTTGTAGTTTCAGAAATTTTGAAACTCAATTTCAATCTTGAAATCTTTTCAGGTGATGAGTTCCACCTTTTCTCCGAATAAAATCACCACCGCCTCCTCTGAAAATCTCAGGTACATATAATCCCGTCTTCCTTAATTTTGTTCTTATCAAACCTTTTGATTCAGGTTTTAACCAAGAGATTTAACTCATCAACTTTCTCTTTGAATCTTTCCGTCGTCAGATACTCCACCTGGAACTAGTGACTCTGCACTGTTCCAGAACTCTACAGGTAACTCCATCTCCAATAAAACCCTTTATCAACTCTGACATTTGAGCATTACTCACAGAAATTTACTCAAATTTATTTTCTTGTTCTGCGAGTTCATTGGAGTTACATGTAGCCACTGCTCCACTTCAGTGGATGTTGAGAAGCTCACAGCAAAGCTGGAACTTCTGACCAGGTACTGTCTTAGTCAAAAAATCTGCTGGATTGACCGTAGTATGTATCTTGCTTAGGACAACATCTCCTTGAGCTACAGTATCCCTGATGAAATGGAATTTGCTGTCTATGTGTTTGGTCATTTCGTGGTGAACTGAATTCTTTGCTAGGGCTATTGCACTTTGTGAATCGCAATTAACCTTAACACTGTCTTGCTTGAATCCCAATTCTGAACATAAACCTTTCAACCAAAGTGCCTCTTTCACTGCTTCAGTAAGAGCCATATACTCTGCTTCTGTGGTTGAAAGAGCCACAACAGACTGTAAACATGACTTCCATGAAACTGTGTTTCCACCAACCTTAAACACAAAACCCGTAACTGATCGTCTCTTGTCTAAGTCTGTTGCATAATCTGAATCTGAAAAACCTTCAATGCAGAACTTAGAATCCTTCTTAAAAATCAAACTTTGAGTGTATGACCCTTTTAGATACCTTAACACCCATTTCACTGCTGACCAATGATCCCTTCCTGGGTTTGACATAAACCTGCTGATAAAACCCACTGCAAATGATAAATCTGGCCTTGAACCAACCATGCCATACATTAAACTCCCCACAGCACTTGCATATGGAATTTTTTCCATGCGTACAGCTTCTGTCTTCTTTTCCTTTTCTGACAAACTTCTGAGCTTAAAGTGAGAAGCAGTTGGTGTAATCACGGGCCTGGCTTCAAGCATTTCAAATGTTTTCAACACTTTTTTCAAGTAGTTTCCCTGAGACAGAATCAATTCTCCTTTATCTCTGTCTCTTATAATATCCATACCTAGAATTCTTGAAGCTTTTCCCAAATCTTTCATTTCAAACTCACAGTTTAGCTTGTCTTTGAGCTTCTGAATAACATCTATACTCCCTGAAGCTATTAACATATCATCAACATACACCAGCAAGTAAATGGCTTGATCAGTTTGAGTATCCTTCATGTAGACGCACGGGTCACAACTGCTCTTTTCAAACTGTTGATCCTTCATGAATCCATCAAACCTCTGATTCCATTGCCTAGGAGATTGTTTTAGACCATATAAGGATTTTCTCAACAAACAGACTTTGTTTTCATTTCCTTCTTGTATGAATCCTTCAGGTTGACTCATTAGGATCCTCTCTTCTAGATTTCCATGCAGAAAAGCTGTTTTAACATCCATTTGCTCTAATTCATAATCCATGTTAACCACAAGTGACAGCATTAACCTGATGGAGACATGTTTTACCACTGGAGAAAACACCTCATTATAATCAACGCCTTCCTGTTGCGAGAATCCCTTAGCAACTAATCGGGCCTTATACCTCTGCTTCTCAACTCTGGGTATGCCTGGTTTCAATTTAAAAATCCATTTGCATCCAACCAATTTCTGTTTTTCTGGTTTCTGAATTAGATCCTAAGTCTGACTCTTTTTATGAGAATCCATCTCCTCTTTCATTGCATTTTCCCAATACTTTCTCTTTTTGCTTTTCATAGCTTCTTCATAAGACTTAGGTTCTTCTGTTTCCAAATCTTCTGCTGTTGCCAATGCATAAGCTGTAATATTTGCATCTTCAAATCTGGAAGGAGGCCGGATATTACTTCTCCGTTTCCTGTCTCTGGCCAACAAATAATCATCTAGAGATTGTTCATGTTCAGATCCATCAACTTCCTCATCTGTTTTAGATTCTTCTGAACTTTCTGAACTTTCTGAACTTTCTGATGATGATGATGATGTTTCTCCATCTTGAGAAGATGTTTCTCCAACATCAGAATAACTTGTAGAAGGACCTCTGACAAGATCATGACTGAAAGACACTCTTTTCTCAGCTTTCTTTAATTTTCTAGACGCCTTATCCATTTCCTCTTTTCTTCCATCTGCACTACTTAGTGTGTTCTTGTACAGCTCATTTTCATTGAACACCACATTTCTGCTTGTTATGCAGTGTCCTTTCTCAGGTAACCAGACCCTGTACCCTTTAATACCAAAAGGATATCCCATGAAAACTCCCTTGACTGCTCTTGGACTTGTCTTATCTTGAGTAACATGAACAAAAGCTGAATATCCAAACCTTCTTAGGTGACTCAAACATGGTTTTGTACCTGTCCACACTTCCTCAGGTAGCTTGAAACCAATAGAAGAATTTGGAGTCCTGTTGATTAAATAGACAGCCGTAGAAGTAGCCTCAGCCCAAAACTCTTGACCCAATCCTGTTTCGGCAAGCATACTTCTAACCTTATCCATAATGGTCATGTTCATCCTCTCTGATACACAGTTTTGCTGAGGTGTATAGGTACACGTTCTGTGCCTCTGAATTCCTGCTTCCTTACACAAGTTGTCAAACTGTGTATTACAGAATTCAAGACCATTATCCGTCCTTAAATACTTAATCTTCTTCTCTGTTTGATTCTCAACTGTTTGTTTCCATTCTCTGAACTTGTGAAATACTTCATCCTTAGTTTTCAGAAAATACACCCATACTTTCTTTGAGAAATCATCAATAAAGCTTACAAAGTACTTGCAACCACCCAAACTTTCTGGTGTAGAAGGAGAACCCCAAAGATCAGAGTGTATATAATCTAATATACCTTTTGTGGTGTGATTAGCAGTTGGGAAGCTCTGCTTGTGAGATTTTCTAAGTACACAACTCTCACAAAATTCCAGCTTGTCTACTTCTTTTCCTGATAGGTAGCCTTCTTTAACTAAAACATTCATGTTTTTCAAGCTCATATGACCTAGCCTAGAATGCCATATGCTAGTCATGTCAACTTCTGGTCTTGCCACAGCAACTTCTCCTTTAATTACCTTACCTTGCAGAAAATACAACCCATCTTGATATCTTCCCGATATAACTTTCTGCGTGTCTTTGTAGAAAGTGACTACAAAAATTTTTCCTTCATATTTGCAACCTCTTTTCTCTAACTGACCATATGAAATGAGGTTTCTTCCCATTGTAGGTATGTACCTCACATCCGTTAATATGACTACAGAATTATCTGGATTTAAGATCTTGATCTTACCAATCCCTTTCACTTCACTGTGAGTCATATTACCCATCAAAACCTTGCCACCATCAAACTCTTGTAGGTCAAACAGAGAATCTTTGTCTGGTGTAATATGAAAACTACAACCAGAATCCATAACCCATTCTTCCTTAGTGTGTTGCGGGCTGACTGTTAGTACTAGAGGTTGTCTTGGCTCTGTTGCAATGTTTGCTGAGCTTGAAGGCTTATTTGAAGACTTTTCCGGACATTCCCACTTCCAATGTCCTTCCTTCCCACAAATAAAACAGCCCTTGTTGCTCTTATTTGAGGACTTTTCAGGACATTCTCTCTTCCAATGTCCTTCTTTTTCACAAATAAAACAACACTTATTGCTCTTATTTGACTTTGGCCTTGATTTTGATCTGCCTCTGCTCTTAGATCGTCCTCTCCATGATATGCCTCTTCCTCTGTCAAATCTCTTCTCTGATCTGCCTCTTGTTTCAACATACAGACCTTCACTTTGCAATTTTGAGAGTCTTCCACTTTCTTTCAACTCTCTTTCCTTTGATTTTGCTGCCCCTATCACTTCATTCAAGCTCAAGGTATCTCTGCCATACTTTAGGGTTTCTTTGAGCTGATCATATATGTTAGATAATGAACTCAATAACAGTATAGCTTGAACCTCTTCTGTCACCTCTACTCCTATGTTGTTTAGATCTGCAACTAGCTTAAGGAAATCATCCACATTCTCATCTATACCTTTAGAATCAGTCATCTTAAAAGTATAGAACTTAAGCTGTAAGTAGATGCGATTAGGTAAAGATGTCTCCATGTATAACCTGTTAAGTGTAGACCACATGGCTGCTGCTGTTTCACAGTTTGTGATCTTCCTTAGTACTTGATTTCCCACATTTAGTACTATAAGATCCTTTGCTTTCTCTGATTTTTCAAACTTTGCAGGATCAATACTTGGAGACAACTCAGAACCTCTCACGGTGCTTGTGCTCGTTTGAGAGTCTTTTCCAGCTGTTTCAGCTTCTTTTTCTGTACCAGGTGACTCTTTCAGCAACTGTTCATCATTCAAGATCTCTTTCAGCCCTAGAACACCAAAGTGAGCCAACATCCTGACTTTCCACAAGGAGAAGTCACCAGTTCCATTAAACCTATCCACCTCGACCCGAGTGTTACTCATCTTGACAGTCTTCTTGTAGCTCTTGACCTGAACCTCTTCAGAAATCGATTACCAAGCCTGGCGCTCTGATACCACTTGTAGAGAAAGGTGTAAATAAAGATTGCTTGTAAAAGATATAACACATAGTTTGATAACCGAGTTCACGGCCTCTAACCGCTACGTCTCGGAGGAGAACTCTTGCTCCCAAGCTTCACTATATGAAAGAGGTTACACACACCACTCACTTGTGATGTTGTTTTGGTTTACAGATTTTTGACACACACAAGAAGATACAAGCATCAAAGATACAAAGAGGAAGAAGAAAACTTGCTCACTAAGCTCTCGTTTTTTTTTTTCTCTCTCTCTGGAACTCTCTTGATATCCTTTTTCTCACCAACCCTCTTTCTTGATGGATGAAACATACTTATATATGCATGTATATGGGCCAAAGCCATTTCCAGAAACTTGTTCTTCATTTTCTTTATGCCAATTTCGTTTGGTCCAATAAAAGGTCCATCTTGTGTGTTTTGTCAAACCCAACAACACCGTCTCTGAATAGCTATCTCCATGGCCCATTTTAAAGCTTTTAATTCTGTATGAAGTGGTGATAGTGTTGATAGTGTGCGAGTACAGGCCTTCAAACCCAGCAAAAGGGATGGTGAATCATAAATAACGAAACCCAGTCCTGATACAATGTCTTCCTCTCGCCACGAACCATCAACTTGGCAGACATTAGCTGAACTGTTAGCAGTCGGAACTATGTCAGAACCGCAGTGACGATCCACTAATCTACCACACGTCGCCAAACAACCCGATAATACTTTCCAAATAAAGTGCTTTATCTTTCTCAGAGCTTTAAGTTTCCAAACATGAGTTTTAAGTTTCGTAACACTTGGTTCTTTTTCTTCATCGGTGATCTCTTTCATTTTTCTTGCTATGTGATAACCTGATTTGACCGAGTATTGACCTGATTTTGTGAAACACCATACGTAATTATCCACTTGAAAGGACTTCGTCGGTTTTAAACCCAAAATAAGAGGTACATCTTCTGGATCAATCAAGTCTTGGATATATTCCACTTTCCATTCTTTTGAATCAAAGTCAATAAGATTGTGCAAGTGTAATATATTATTTAAATACAAATCAAATAATTCCAGATTCAACGGATTAAATCGTTGATTTGTATTTAATATTTTAAATTTAAAGAGAATGTTTGTGTAAATTCAAAATTTCGTATTTATTATGAAATCTTCTTTAAAAAGTTTTACAATATCTAAGCCTATATAAGAAGTTTTAATTCTTTGGGGTTGTTCATCTTTGTTGAGTATTATAATATATATTTAATATTAATATTAATTCTCATTGTTTTGATTATTTTTTCTTGCATTTTTCAACATTTTAAACTAATGGAATTTGTTTTACATACGCAGGAGTTGTATCGTCTGAAAGTCATTCACTATAGTGGTTTATAAATTAGCAAGAAATGCTACGCATTCACTGGCATCTTGAACAATAAAGTTGATGAGAATCATGGTGAGTACATAATTATATTTCATGAGTTTAATATTTTCTTATATTTTCCTCATACTTATTTAATCATAACAAAGTTAAATTGTGTTACTGTGATGGTCTCTTTCACACGCGTTCAATGCTCTGAATGTCTTTTTTATTTATTTGAAGTTTACAGATTTTTTACTAAGTACAACAACGAATCTGAAAAATAGCATTGAAAGTACTGCTATTTAAAAGCAGGTTTTGCATTTTTAAACATTTATCAAATAAAATATTTATCAACATAATTCTGCACGTATGTGCGAGTCTGAATTTAGTGCTATATATGAAAGTCTACCTTATCAATCCAGATCATTTTCAATTAATTTATTTTAAAATACCAAAACACTAAGAGCATTAAAAGTTTATGGCAATTAAGAAAATAGCAATGAGAGTAAATATTTGTTTGGTTAATTGTTTTTGAAAATTTGATTGCTATTTATTTAATTTTCGAATGGATTTTTTCCCCGTATTATTTATTTCTTTATGTATATGTTTAAATTGTTCAATGGAAAAAAGTGGAAGCAAAAGTATCATATTTTTTTTACTTGCAAAAGTAACTGTTAAGTGGGAAATTCCTTAAAAACAGGTCAGCAACGACCATTCATACGTTATCAAATTGAATTGAAAACGTGGAATATTCCTATTTTATTGTGAAAACCAAAAGTGTTATATAGCGTCTACTTTTGTCTTGTCGGGTCAAAAAAAGCTAAATAAAAGGCATGGTGGATTCAAATGGTTGTACACATTGAATAAAATATTCATCTTTTATAAGTACCCGGCATAAATGTTAACTATTTTCTTTATTTTACTGAGAACTAATAAAGACAAACTAAAAAATATTACACAATTTTTGCATTGAAAGTACAAAACAATCGGAAAAAATAAAAATTCTTTCTAAAATATCTATCTTTAAGAGATAGAGGAAGTAATTCATCTTATTGAACGATTTAAAAAAATAAAATTTGTCCAACTTATTTATCTACTAATTGGTAGAGAATGGATCGACTAATATTCAACTAACTTGTTTTCTTCTCAATTATTTCATCCATTTATCTAGATTGACAATAATTTGTATAAACCCAAATAATATATACAATTATTTTTATATAAACACAGAACTGGTTCTGAGAATTTGGAGACCCTAAACAAAACAACAAATAAAAACCTCTAATAAACGTAATCAAACATAAACATTTTTTTAAACATATAAAAAAATCGGTAACAGAACACAAATTATCCAAAAATAAAGAGTATACACTTGAATTTTTGCTTTTTTATCTTAACAATATACACATATTTTCTCTATTATAGAGAATATATAAATAGATATCAATATTATTTGTATATATATTAAAAATACTAAAAATGGTGCCCCCATAAAAATGGAGCTCTAGACTAATGTTTCACTTCGTTGTGCTCAGATCAGACTCTACATATACAATTATATATATGGAGAGAAGATAGAGTAGAGACAGATAAGGTCATATAAACCCAACACCAATCTTAATTGCATAATGTTCTGTTTCTAGATCAAATAATTGTCCAAAGATATAGTTTCTTGAAACTAGTAGGAGTATTAAACTATAATTTAGGTTTGTTAGAAAAAAAATGATATAACGTAGATTTGGGTTTTGATGGAAAAGATTTGAGGAATTGTTTATTTATAAAAGCAATAATACAAGTAACATATAAGAAACTAAATGGTTAGTTTCCCACCTATCGGGTTATGACTAAGGAAGAAGACAAAAATGGAAGGTTCTGCGACGACGACAATAATGGAAATGATTGGTCCCTCCCAATGTAAAATCCAAACTCCCAAACTCAATGACGAAATAGTGTATTAATAAGGATTAAGTAATTTAATTGATTATGTGATTTATGATATTTTCGGCGGCATATCTCGTCCACACCGCACTACCAACCGAAAGATCCGTAACCATGCGTTCCCAATCATATCATCACTTGATTAATATATAATTATCCAAAATTTGCTTACAAGATCTCCATTGTTTATAACAATCAAACTATTTTATTATACTTAATTATGGCTTCATTTCAAGAGAGCGTACTAAGTCTTTGAGTAACATGGATTTAATACAAAAAATTTCAGGAATATAATACAGTTTTAAAGAAAAGAAAAAGGAATTATTACTAAAAGACAAATTTTGTCGAAATTTCCAATATGTTGGGACGGGTTTTAGAGGACCGGTGATTCTACTGGTAACTATGAAATGGTGATATCAAGTTTCTTATATTTTTTGCATACACCCGCTATCTAATTAGAAAAATGTATAAAGCATACAAGCAAGTTTCAGTTCTATTGGCATGTTGGTCCAGCTCAGTGATTAATTCACTTTAAGCATGAAATTATCTAAATTATATCCATTTGGTCAGTTAATATGATGTCATACTTCACATCTATTAGAAAATCCAATAAGTGAACTATTCGACTATTATTACACTCATCCTAAGAGAAATAGCCGAGTAGTAAAAATCCGATTCACCTCCTAGTTATCTAATTAGAAAAGTGCATTAAATATCCTCAAGCAATTTTCAGCTCAACTTTATTCGCAATATAGAATTTTAGACTGTATCCTTTTATCAAAAACAAGAAAAAAAAAAGAATTTCAGACCGTATCCATATATAAATGTAAGTATGTAACCATGAATTTAGTGGACCGGTGATTAATATTTAGAGTAGGACATGCAGAACAAGTACTGTGGTTGGGCCAAAAGAAAATTTTTCAATGATTTCTGGATGTTTCTTTGTAATCTTTTGATGAACTTTGAGAATATAGAAATATGGAAGTACGTGAATATGTCTAAAACAACCGTGAGAATGTTTGAAACATTAGGTGTAGTATCAATCAAAAACACTATGATGCTCAAGTTAGAAAATTAGGATAAAAAAGATTTGAACATCACCGAATTAATCATAAAGATGTCCCATACCATCGCACCTCTTGTCCAAGTGAGTTGTTCCTATAATTGGGAGCCTTTATTTTGGATTTTTATAGCATTTTAAAAAAGTATCTAATTAACATTACAAAAAATATATCTTACATGAACCCTTTTATATGAAAAAAGAGATTTACTTCAGTTACCTATACAATATTAGTAATAGTCAAAATAACCCATTAAATTTTTAAAATTTTCAATTATATATTTTCCAACTATTATTGATACACTATATATATTTAACTGACTTTTCAGTTATATATTTTTCTGAAATTTATTTTAGTTTTTTTTCTTCTTTCCAATAACTTCATTAAATCGAAAATATAAAGTCAGAATACATAATTTTCAGAAAATAAATTATTACATAAGCATGTATATGTGATTGTCATATATAAGTCTTACTCGCTAAAGAATCATTGAATTCATTACTTCCTTCCCCATATCTGAACTTGCTCTTATGCGAAAATTTTATTTTAGTTATCATTAACCGTAAATAGGTTATCTCATATTCTTAAAAAAAAAAAAAGATTTTTCAAAATTGACCATGGCCCATAACCATTGCATTTTGGCCTAACCTTTTGGGCCGGATAAGTTTGTGAGTGCATCACCATAGAAAACTATGGACTCTACAATTCGACGCTTTGATATAATATATATACGAAGGTTGAGACATTTGAGAAGGTTACGGGCCGTTGTCAGTACCAAATTGAGTTCAAAGATATATGTAACAAAACAGTTCGACATGATTGAATATTATTTTAAAAATTCTAAAGATGTCGACATCCACATGGCATCATAACTTCTTCTGCAATTTCTTCTTTATATAAGTACCATATCACCGGTGATAACATCCACCATTAATTTAATTTATTTTATTACGACATTGAATAAATGGGTCCAGGATATGTTCATGAATACATACCATGTTTTTGAGACCACGTAATAGATGGAAATTTTAACGATCATATATATATCCAAAATATTCGAAGGTTGAGGTTTTCTAACATTGATTAAAATGTCTTAGGTTTGAGAGCTTGAACCATATATTTTGTCATGTTTCGTTGACTTTTCTTTTTATGAATTTTCAAAAGTGCTCCAAATATTGGATGTAGAAAAATTAAATCGATTTAAAATCAAGAAAACTGTTCAAAAATTAAAACAATTCGTCAATATCGCTAGGTCCACCAATGTGAACTCTAGCTACCACCCACTCGGGTTTACTTACTAGTATAACACTATATAGGTTTGGTTGTTGGACATAGTTAATTTTTTTTTTTGACATAATTAAACCTATATAACGTTATACTAGTAAGTAAATAAAAGCAAGTTTAGCTATCAGTCAACAAATAGCAATATGGCTAGAATTAATCGATGGTTTGAAAAATTGAATATATATCCTCAATTGTGAACTAAAGAACCCCTTTTTCTTATCCTTGTTTAGTATATGTTATAGATTTGGTAATTTATAAAATAACAATTAAGACAATAGTTAAAAGATAAGTAAATATTTTTGTATAATTCCTTATAAATTAATGAAGTTGTTAGATGGACGGAAGACTAGGGGACGAGGCTTTAGGGACTTTTTTTCTGGCCGGTTGTTGCCGAGTGGGAATTAGCTCCAAAAAAACGTGCTTCTCTTCTCTTACTTTCATTTTTTTATTTGTCCCATACAACACGTATTGTTATTTGTTGATTTTGCAAGCAAATAAAATACATAAAAAAGAAGCCCCAATAATTGCGATGAAGATTGAAGATAGACTTTTAGGACGTAGATGAGAATTAAGTAGCTTATCTACTTAATTAAGATAAAAATTTTTTTTTTTTCTAAAAGAAGATAAAAGGCTAGTTATTCAATTCCATTCATATGGACACCTCTCTTAAATTAAGTGGTAAATTTTAATGTACTAACTTCTCCATACATCTCTTATACAAAAAAAAGTGTCCATACATCTGTATTATAAGATTAAAAATATATCTATCATATATATAAGAAAATCAAAGTTACATCATGGACTATACGTGTGGTATGCATGTGTTCATATCTATGAAAATAAAGATAAACCTAATACATTATTAAACTCTATTGAAGAATATAAAAAAATTTCTCATGCCGTTTTTTTTCCAAAGCTCTTGACGCGGCAAGCATTGCGATCTCAGACCTCTAGTCTCTAGAAGCCAGTACATTTACGAACATCGTGGACAATAATAAGAAGACTTCTAAAATTTATCATAATAAAATTACTTTATTCGTCACGTTTTATGCATTATATACACAATCTGGTCAACGTAATTATGGAATGGAGAAAAAACTAAGCCGCGTCTCGTTGTCAATATATAAAGACAACACCTGAAAACACTTTCTATTCATAAACCCTTTACGAAAAAATAATAAATACATCTCTCGATTTAGGAAAATATTTTATATTTCTTCATCATTTATTTCTCAATATTCGGATATGGATGAAGACTTCTTCTTAACTGATTTCTCACTAGAAAACATTGATTTCGACTTTGATATTTACGAAGAAAATAAATCGTCAACTGATGAATTGAGTATGGATTCACAAAGAGCTCAACGTTCATCAAATTTTGATCATCAGATGCATTCTGAGTTCATCAAAGAGAAGCCAAAGCCCGAGGTGAAGCCTATGATGAAGATCAAGAACAAGCCACAATTGATTTCTTTTGATTTCTCTAGTAATGTTTCTTCTTCTCCGGCCGCGGAAGAGATCATTATAGATCGATTAGATGGCCGTGGAACCAAAAGAAAAACATGTTCTAATGGCACAAGATCTCCACTTCTTGCAAAAGAACATGTTCTAGCCGAGAGAAAGCGCCGTGAGCAGCTTTCGGAAAAATTCGTTGCTCTTTCCGCTCTTCTTCCCGGGCTTAAGAAGGTACAATCTTAGCCTTAGGGCAAACTTAAATTTGTTAACTATTGATAAATTTTATCATTTTTAATTGGTTTCAAGAATGCTGAACTATCTTGTGCTTTTTTAGGCGGACAAGATAACGGTTCTTGATGACGCGATCTCACGTATGAAACAGCTCCAAGAACAAATAAGAAAGCTAAAAGAAGAGAAAGAATCAACAAGAGAAATGGAATCAATGATTCTTGTGAAGAAATCTAAAGTAATTTTCGATGAGGAACCTTACCTATCATCTCCTCCTTCAGATCATATTACACAATCTGATCAACTGTTGCCAGAAATCGAAGCAAAAGTATCGCAAAACGATGTTCTAGTCCGAATCCATTGCGAGAAGAGCAAAGGATGCATGATTAAGATACTAAACGCAATTGAAAAACTTCAATTGCGCATCGAAAATAGTATAGTATTGCCATTCGGAGACTCGACTCTTGACATCACAGTCCTTGCACAGGTGATCATTTTAATAACAATTCTCATTTGCAACTGATATATATGGAACACTAAAATGTTTAACTTGTCATTTATCCAATATATTGATGTTTTTTTTAATGGCAGATGGAGAAAGATTTTTCAATGAGTGTACTTAAGGATCTTGTAAGGAACTTGAGACTCGCAATGGTTTAGGCCTTCTAAGAAATTTTAGTAACTGACTGAAAAGTGATACCAATATTTTCATGGATTTGTTTTTTTTTTTTCCGTCAATTTGTTTCCATTTTACTTCTGTCGTTTTCTTCTAGGATTTTTCACACGTGTACAGTGATACGAATATGTTTCTTTGGACACATGACACATGTCCACCCTAGATATGAAAAGAGGTATAGATTTTCAAGAAGATAAAGGTATTTATGAAAGAACAACTCAATATTTAAAATAATCATGGAAGAATAACTTAATTTTACTAGACAACAAATAATATTCATATCATTATTAATTGTATAAAGTACTAAATATTGTTACTTATTTTTAGAATACATATGCTTGCTTTTAATGAATAATTGGAAAGAAAATTAAATGCCAAAATTAAATGGAATATCATTTTTCCATTCTCTCGTGAAACAACGACGAATGGTTTGAACAATATATATATTTAAAAAAAATTTGAATGAGTTTCACTTTTTACATCCCAAATGTGAAAAGTAAGAATTACCTAGATTGACTCAAATTTGAAGAAAAATAACTAATCTAACACTCTTGAACAGGATTTGTTAGATGACTCAAATCTTTTGTAAATATACTCTTAAACATGTTTTAAACATTATATTAACAACTATGCCATTTTGAATTATATTTTGAGAAAAAAAGTAAATATGGTTTGACAAATTAATTAGGAAAGTTTTAATTAGGTTAAAATAGATGTTCTCATCTCATTTTATTTCTCCAGATTTTTTTTCTTCTCATCTCCCATAGTTCATTTTCTCTTCAAATTCTAGGCACCATTAATCTTCCCAGTTGTAATCCCTCGTCGCCTACGCTTTCGTTGTCGGCGCCACCAGTCTCTTCTCTCGCCATCCATCTTTTCTCTCGTATCTTTCATTGATATTCACTCTCTTCTCTTTTCTTCACCGTCGTCAGTCTCTTTTGCTACCATCAAGCTTTTCCACCATCGTTAATATCTTTTGGCCATCAGCACTAATGCACTTGTTTTATCATGCGAAAAAACTTGCTTTTCACCAACCATTATCTTTTCCACTAAATAGTTTTGATATATTTTTTTGTATTTACTTAAATCGTTTAACTTAGTTAATTTGACTTCTAATTTTTTGTTGGTCAAATTTGTATTTATTCAAGAATTTATCGTTGGAACCCTATAGTTGTTATGCCTACATAAATAAATAAAAAATCGATAAAGTAGTTGAGTTAATAATGGTTTGATTTTCTCTGTTATAAGGGTCAAAAACTTTTAAAACCGGAACATTGCATAAAATTTTAAATATTCAGGTTTTTTAAAATACATTTAGCATCTAAATAGTAATAACTAGATATGTGGCATATGACTCAAAATAAACATACCATGTGACATCTGATTAGTAGTAATTAACAAGTTGACTAACATTATTTCGGTCAAACTTGATTTTAGCACACAAATAAAAATTTATGTAGTTTATTTGAAAAATTTATGAGTTATAACTGACAAACGTACTAGATTTTAGTTGGAAAGAAGTTCGTCCTAGCTTGCTTCTCTCCGAGGACCGAAGCCAGAGGCAGCCTCTCCTAGATCCAAAATGAGTTTCTTCCATTGGCGCTCTCCATCTGACCAGCCCTTTGCTTGAACGTTGTTGCAATCTTCTTTCTCGGACCCATCCTAGTGATCCCAAAAAACCGTTTTCAGTTTCTGTTAGTTGACCCTTGATGCCGTTTCCTCTAAAGACTGCTCTCATGTTTCCTTCCGGTGAACTGCTCATGGTTGGATCAATATCATGGATGACAATCTCTTTGAAGCCACCAAAGCTTCTTCAACTGCCGGATCCTCCGGATCCGCCGGATTTGTCCGCCATGACTCAACCACCATCCATCCACTTACAAATCTCTTCACCTCCTGATCTACTGACCGCAAATATTTCTTCATCATTGAGTCTTCAGAGAAACGTGTTGCTCTCAAATATCAAGTACTCGTTGAAGATCCTCTGATGTGGATCTTTTTAAGTACTCATCTTCAAACAAAAATATTATTCCTTCGACAAAATTTTAAAAACATGAACGAGCAGTAGTTGCACCGAGTCGGAGGTATTCGTCAACCGCATCAGTCGCAGTACCATATGCCAAAAGACGAATTACTGCTGTACATTTTTGAAGTGCAGAAAGACCAAGCCTTCCGAGAGCATCTTTCTTTTATCGAAAGAATGAAACTTCATTGGAGAGTCAATTAACAATATGTAGGAACAATGGCTTGTTCATTCTAAAATGTCGTCGGAATAAATTAGTAGGGTATGTAAGACCCTCACTGAAATAATCATTCCATAAACGTATGTGGCCTTCTTCGCGATTTCTTTCGATAAAATCTCGTTTTTTCTTTGACTCCTTTGCCTCCTGATGATCACCATAACCAGTAAACATATTCTCGAATGTTTGATCAAATATTTGATCAAACATTTGATCAAATTTTCATTAATTGATCCGTCAAACGGATTATGGGAAGAAGATGTCATTTGTGTGTAAAAATTTATTTGTTATTTTGATTGAAGAAATGGATTTGATAAAGAATAGGAGAAGGAAAACAAAGTATGATTGCTGAAAATTGTTGTGTAGACTATGTAAATGTGTAGGCTATGGAAAGGATTTGTTTGCAAATTATTTAAATAGAAGATGAGGAAGAAGTATGATTGCTGAAACTTGTGGTGTCAAAATAAAGTTTAATACTCGTGGTCTCGGTAGAAATTTAGCTAAGAAGCAAAACAAATAGCATAGTCTAAAAACATATAAAGCTGAAACATATAAAGCTGTTTGTTTACTCTGTTTAAACAAATAAAAAAACAAAGAAACCAAAACAAAATGACTGTATTTCAAAAGTCTCGTGAACCTCCTTGTATGATTGTGCCTTGATTGCTTGAGCCAATTCACCTGTGCCTTTAGAACGATCATCATTCCTGCATGTGTAAAAACAAGAAAATGCATCGAAGAAACAGCTAATAAAAACAAGAAAATACATCGAATGACACTGGAGTATTAATATAGAAAAACAAACATGTTTGATATATATAAAGCATAAAGCATAAAACATAAAACATAAAACATAAAACATATAAAACTGAAACACTAATTAGACAACATGTCTGATGTAAGCTTCTTCTTAAGAGCGTCTTCATACTCAGATAGTGGTTCCTTTTTTGTAATGAGACTGTCAAGTAGACCCATCTTCGAGAGTCTTTCTTTCATAGCTAAGTCCTTCTCTTTGATCAACCACATGCTCTGAAACTCTTCTAGGGCCTTGCCCTCTACCGTACACTTATTACCTCTGCCTTTTTCTGCTTTAACACCAGGAGGATGGTTTGTAGCTTAATCATCTAGATTGCTAAATGCGTGAGAGCTTGATGATTGTGCACCATCTTCACACCTTCTCCTTTTAGAACTTCCATCAGTTATACTAGTAGTCAGGTTACACCATTTCTGGTCATTGTGCAACTCCTGCCAAGCATACTTAAGGTTGAACTTCTTCTTATGGTCATTGTAGAAGATTTCGTGAGCCAGTTTGAGAACATCATTCTCATTCTGACCACTAGACTTCTCTCTTGTTGCACCTTCATAGGATCCACAAAACTTGCAAACAAGGTCATTAATCTTCTGCCACCGTTGTTTACAATGAGTTGTCTCTCTAATTTCACGTCTTGCAACCTTCGGACTAGCCTCAAAGTATGCTGCAATGCGTTTCCAGAATGCAACAGATTTTTGCTCATTGCCTACAGCAGGATCCTTGCTCGTGTTTAACCAGGAGCTGATGAGCACTACATAATCTGTTGGGGTCCATTTCCTTCTTTCTCTACGCTCTGCAGGCGTGTCTTCACCAATGTTTGAAGCTTCAGTATATTGAGTGCTAAAGCAGGGAGTTCAGGAAGGACATCATCTTGTTGATTATTCAAAAGTTCAACAAAGTTGGAGGTGTCACTAAATGGATTCGTAGAATCCATAAGATAAAATGTTATAGAAGAGAGAAAGAAAAGAAGAAATTTGTTATAAGCGCAAATAACAAAAAGAAAAAATAATGTGTTTAGAAGATGAGACGAAAGAGAATAACAAACATATGTAATATATAATAACAAAGAGAATAAGGGACAGAACAAGCATTGATAGCAAAGAGAATAAGGGATAAAACAAGCATTGATAACAAAGAAACTATTCATCACAATCACATGGAGTTGACATGTATCTAACAATAAAAACTATTCATTATAGTCACAACCATAATCTAACACTAACAAGCATTTATTACCATCTAACATAAAAACCATCAGATCAGAAACCTACTTATCACTATGTAAATACTCTGCACAAATTTGCAATGACATAACACAAACAGAAGAAGCAGGGTTTACATCAGGACTGTCGGTGTAAGTAGCAACAAACTAGTAAATTCATGAACCAACTTAAGCAGCAATGCATGTACAATCAATAAGTGTCACGACAGGAAATCCACAAATAAATGTATCACCAGTAACTAAGCAATCCAGGATCATTTAACAAAAAAAATACGACAACATGATGGACAAATAGAGTTAATGCAATTTTAGGAGGATATCTAATTAATTTCAACAGAGAAAAGAAACTTACAATTTTTGTAAGTTTGGTGACACAACCAAGACAAATATGAATAATATGATGAGAAATCAACGAAATTCTGAGAAAATGAGAAACCTTTGTGAAATGTTAAAGCAACTACGACACAAGAGAAAGAGAGAAACCTACTTGCTCTGAGAGGTAGAGATGCTGGCGATTCTTGTAGGCTGCTGCTGGTTCGAGAGTTTGCAAAGCGACCGAAGATTCGAAAGAGAAGAAGGAGAAGTAGAAAGGAGAAAGAAGAAGTGGTAGATAAAAACCGATTTTTAAATATCTAAATTAAGGATCGATTCATATTATTTCTGTTTAATTTTAATTTAATTTAATCATAAAAATTATTAAAATACCTACTTAAGATATCCCGTTGAATATGCTCTTATAACTAAATTAACTATGTTATTAAACACTTTCTCTGTTGTTAGAGTTTAAATTTACTATCTATAAAAGATGTTTGACAAAGAAAACAAAGTATTAGATTTTAGTCGATGTATGAAAAGCCATTGAGCAAATTGTTAAAGTTGAAATTGGCCATATTCCCTCGCACAGTCAACTATAGTTTGAATCCATTTATCATTTTAAAGAAAAAAACTATAGATTGAGTCAAAAAAATTTTGTTGTTGTGTGTGATTCAAGATCAGAGTGACACATGTGTTATCTTTATTAACAGCTTTTTGAGTGGCTCATCTATCTCTCTTCTTAACTATATTTTTGAATTAAAAACTCCTTTCATCACATGAATCACGTGCGTACAGTGTATAAGTATAACACGTTGTCAAGTTGTCAACCAAATATTTTACCCTTTTCTTATTTTCTTTTTGTAATTTACCAATAAAAATCTTAAAATGAAGTTAAAAATCAATGTTTTAAAAAAACGGACAGAACATAGATTCAGCATTACCACTGGATAGTCGCACTAGGTTTTAAAAGTTATATATATATATATATATATATAAGTTGTAAAACATAGTTAAAAAATATCTTTAAAAGATAATATTTATAAGTTGATAAAAAAAAGAGATAATATTTATAAATTCATTTTGTCTCAAACCATTTAATTAACAAAAAAAAAGTATGATAAAATTTTGTAAGCCGACTTATAGTGTTAAACTGAATTACCAATTTAACAGATTTTAAGTGGTTTTAGCAGTTTAACTCAAATTCAATTTGTAACTCAACCCGGATTCGACCACTTGAACGATTATCGATCCAACCGGCCAGTCTAGTGTAGCTTTCGAAACATTTGTCAAAATCAATTTGAACTATTTTGTATAAGGTAAAAGCTCATACTTGCCCATGGACTTTCTTCTGGTTGTTGGTGTTGGGAATACTCTTTTATCATTTGATTCTCATAGAACTTCGACTCAGTAAATTTTTTGAATTTTTATAGACTAATTCAAGACATTTTTTGGAAACATATATAGTCTGATTTAACTTGTTTCCATCGTTAGGTGGCTTATTTTGTTTTTCTTCTAACACTAGTTAACACTAGGTGGCTTATTATGATTTAACACTTTTTGAATGGTTGAGATAATCATGATTTTATGACATTCGCCTAATACCTCTCTTACCGTCCATCTTTATTTGTTCTTCGATTCACCTCTAGGTTTGGTCGGAATATATATTGCATGAAAAAAAAATCTATTTTAAAAATTCAGAGAACTCCATCCATGATGTGGTGGTTCTAGTGGATATCGCTCGTCCATGTGGTGGTTCCATGGGATTTCGCTTGTGAGTCCACTCGACATGTTTCCCAAAGTTTTTCAAGGCCCATATAATTTATGGAGCCATCAGCTCCAACCCTACCATTCAAGTTAGTATACTAATTAAAGTTCAACCTAGTATTTTCTTCCATATTGGTGTTTTGCTATTTTTGCTCATAAACTTTTGTATAAGAGATTGACATATACTTTATCACTTTTGTGTCTATTTTCCACTGTAAGAGAGAAAAAAAGAGAAGTATACTTTTAAAACATGAAAGATAGATATTAAAAAGTATATATTTAAAATCGCATTGACTTTTTTTCAATTTTTTTACCGGATATTTTTCTTTTACCAGAACTCACACTGGAATCTGGTATAAATGTTTTTTTTTTTTTTTGATAAATGGTAGTATAAATGTTCTACCATTCATATATAGGAGTATATTTAAAATACGTTTAGGAAATGTTATGTTACGTAGTCTTACTCTTAATCATGTTTAAGAAACGTTCTTAAGAGTTACGCTTCGTTTTCGTAGCGTTCACATGTACTGACCATATATTTTTTGATCTAAAATAATAGTACTAATTGTTTCAACTATTTTAACTGTTTAAGAATAGTTTGAAGTTGCTTTAAATATTTTTTTTTACTAGATTAATTAATCATTCCATATTTAACTATAACACTTGATTATCTTTTAACCAAAACAAAACAAAAATTATAACACTTGATTATGCTCTGACTATACAGATTGCCTCAATCACACAAAAATCATATTTTGGTATGACTATTTCATACCGACCACATAGTTAATATTTTTATCTTGAGGAGATGATTTAAATAACTTGTGATACGTACATCACTTTAAAACTAGATTAGGATATGCGTATACATAACCAAAATGTAATTTAAAAATTTGTTATTAAGAATTTATATAATGATACCAACAATACAAAATTTTGAATTTAAACAAGTCATTAAATCACTACTTAAACTAATTAAATTATAAATTTTACATTCTTATGATTTGTTCTAAATGAATACAAATTAATATATATATATATATATATATACTTATTTTCCTAAATCATTAAACTATTTGTTACATAGTTAGTTTGAAAATGAAAAATTATAGTTTATTTGGTATAAATCGAATATGCATGCGTGATGTAACTTGTGAGTAGTAAAATTGAGAGATGTCAATATGTAGCCGAAATATTAGACCTTGATTGGAATGGACTTTGAATTACATTTAAAATCGTTTTTTCTCATTTCTGCAGAAAGTAATATATTAAATTTTATTAAAGAAAGTATAAATTTTAAATACTTGAAAAAGGTGTCAAGTTATAAATTTGTAAAATTATTAGTCTTTAAAATATAATTTTCTATAATCATGAAGAATAGTAGTAAAAAATTACTCAGATTATAAAAGATTACAGTAAACCTTCTATAAATTAATATACGATAAAATAATAAATAGTATAAAATAATAAAAGTTTTAGTTCTAAATTGAAAAATGTAAAATAATAAAAATAATAAAATAATATAATAATAATTTTTAAAGGTTTATATAAATATATAGTCTCACTAATATCATAAATAAATATATAAATTTACATATATATATATATTTAATATTGGTGTATATTTTAAAATTTTGTTTTGTATTGTATCTTTGTTAGAGTTCGAATTCATATATATTTTTTTCAATTATACTAAAACATTCTGTTATTTTTCAACTAAGGCATTGTATATTTTTTTTTATAGTTTTATAATTATAATAACCACAATTTCGTGTGGTATCTTCAAGTGTGAAATACCTTTGAAAACAGCTGTTGAAATCCTAAGCTTTTTGCAGTCAGTAGTATACAACTGCTCCCACTGAACTAAGTCTTGGTAATGGCTTTGGAAATTATTGATAGACAAGCGCCACTATTCCGAGTTGAGTAAGATCTAACAAGCAGATTAAATGTAAATTTAGCGTATTAGATGAATTAAGCAGAAAAAATATAGATAGAACTATTAAAAATATATGTTAAATGGTAAATAATATAACAAGCAGTTTTAATGATAAAAATTATAAAATATATTACGTAATATAAATTATAGATACAAATACTATTTAAAATAATAAAAATAATATATTAAATTATGGATTAGATATATAATATATATTAAATTTTAAAAGGGATGAATTATTTTAATATTATTTCTGTATATAATTTTTTAATTTAGTGTAACAATAGTTTTTAAAATTATAATTAAATTAATGATCTGTTTTCAATACAAAATGATAAATTAAATAAAAGATATAAATTTTTTATATAATAATTGCATAGGTTTATCATTTGATTTATATGAAATTTAAAAAATATTAAAATAATTCAAAAAAACTTAATTTACGAAAACAATAAATATAGTTATGTTTATAAATATATATAAAATCTTATACTAGAAATAAATACAAAATCAACACACGAAATGACTAAAAATATTTAATATCTAGTATTATCCCAGAACATATTTGCAATATCATCTCTAATGTTCGCTATAAAATTTTCATCAGCGATCTCCGCTTTTTTCATATCAGCCTAAATTAGTCGCAACATCTGTGTAGGTAATCTATGTGTGTCATATTGCTTCAGCGAAATTTTCATCTGAAAAGTTTAAAATTTTAATAAAATTGTGTAGTCTGATTGTAGCAGTTACCACTTTTTTTTGTACTTCAATATTGTATCTAAAAAATTCACATAAAATCTTTCATTTTTTCTTCCAAATTCTAAATGTCCTCTCAATAATACACCGCAAAGATGTATGCCATCGATTAAACAGTTTATTGAATATGTTAATTTTAAAAATACTATATTATAATAATTGTTATCATTGTTTTTACTTTGATAAAAAGTTATATATATATATATATTTAACCATCATATTAATTACAAAATTTTAAAATTATATTACTATTCATGAGGGTTAAATGAAAAAAATACATCAATTTTGGTCTATTGAGAACGTTTCTGTTATTTTTTCATAAAAATTAATATATTTACGGTTCACAATATATTTTATTATTAAATTTATAATACGTACTTTAACCATTAACATTGATGAATGGTAATATACATTTGTGATACGCATAAAAAACACAACCACCAAAAAACGTTTTACCATTCACATCCTTTCCGAATGGTGAAAGCAGATCAGACGGTGCAATTCAAGCGAATCAAGCAGATTAAGCGAATTAAATGGGGATATAGCGTATTAGGCGGGTTAAGCATAAAAAGTTTTATTTAATGTGAATAATTTTATTAATAATATGTTATCAATACAAAATAATAAGTTTACTAAAACACATAATTTATAAAATAAAAAAATAAAAAATTGTTAAAAACACTAAAACATATCACAACCACATCAATAATGAAGTGGTTTTACTGTACGATGCATATCAACTTTTTCCTTCACAAATCTCAATTATTTTTACTGTGGCGTTTTTCTGAACTATTTTTAAAAAATATTTTAATAAAACTCTTTTTTTCCTTTTATCTGCATGAATGGTAACCAAGTTTTTGTTGAAAGTGTTTTATTATGCCCGCATTTTTTCCACCTGTTTTACACTCTTCCATTCAGACCCTTTATTTCATTTTTTTTTTGTTAAAGTAGAATTTACTTCTTAGCAAAGAAGACGTCAAATCCTAATCATGTAAGGCCAAGTGTTGTAAAGGCAGCCAAAATATGCGATCTAGTCACATCGCTACGACAGAGCATGCAATTCACGTCTTTCTAGCACCTACGTACTATTAGGATGACCCGATCTTAGTTGGTTATAAATTATTGCTAATATCTTACTAATAAATATTAAATTCGATTCTTTATGAGGCAGAAAATAGTCTTTATCACATGATCCACGGGGATAGAAACAATCATTTCAGATAAATGTTTTTTTATTTTATTTTAATCTGATTCATTTCTTTATTTGTATCCCCAAAATAGATAATTGTTATGATTATTAATTTTATCTGTATACTATTAAAATTAAAATACAAATGAGTAATCATTGTATCCAAACAATTCTATACTTGTTCTTGAATCTAAATAATCATCTACCTAATAAAATAAATATTAATAAAAATAAATATCAAATTCTTCTTAAATCAAAATATACATTTTTCTATTCTTGGAAATCATCAATTCCAAAAATATTCTTAATCACCAAGATATTCTAATATCTAAATTATTAATTATGGATTTGACATAAGTTTTAAATGTTTGAAAGTCCGAACCGGATGGCAAACTAGATTACTTTCCTAGTCACCGGATCAGTGAGTCGATCGCATATCGATCCGGGTCAATAACATATCAATATATTAGTGAATGTTTTTTTATAATCGATTGTATATAAAAGAAAAAATGTAATTCATGTTTTAATAATATGTCAAAAATAATTATAAAGTGATTGAATATTCTAAATTCACATTAAATAAAGTAAAAAGAAAACTAAGATGTTATTGTTACAGGAAAACACTACAATTCGATTCTGAAACCACGTTAAAATTATTATAAACTTTAAAGAAACAACAAATTACAAATATATTATATATATTATATGAACAAAATAAAAAAAAATTTATAAACAATAAAAAAATAGTAAGTTAAAATTATACGAAAAATACAAATATTTTTAAACAGTAAATAAACAAGAAAATATAAATTTAAATTAAAACAATTAACTCGCGGTATAGTTGTAATTTAAAGAAGAAACATATAATTTATATGTTTATAAGATATAAAATGTTGATCATTGTTAGTAAAATCATATATCCATACATAATAATTGTATGTGTACATATATGATGCTTCTTCAAAGTTTAATATTTCTGATTTTTCACTCGTAACAAAAATTAATTTATTAACATTTTTATGCTTTATAGAATTATGTTCATGTGAACATTTTTCAAAACAAATTGAACCAAATATAACAATATTTTGAAAGAGCCATGTGGGATACTTTTCTTGGTATATTCGATTGCACAAAAGTTCAAATCTATGTTGTCAAACCAAACCAAACCAAATCTACTTTCTATCCTTTGTAATCAGATATATTTTTCATTGCCACAAAACGTTTGAAGATCTTGCATCATCATATAACGCCACGTCGACAAAATAGGGTCCCACCCTTGCAAACTCTAAAGACCAAAGGTCCAAACGTGAAAAACCTTATCTACAAACCTAATCTGATTTACCTTCTCTTCCCTTCCACTCAATCTTCTTCTCTTTCCTTTCTTCTTCGTTCTCACAATCAAAACACACAAAAACAAAAAAAAAACAAAAGAAGAAGAAAGAAAAAGAATTCTCTTTTTAACAAAATAAAAGCTTTTTAACCAAAAAAATAAAAAACAAAAGCTATATTAAAATATTGTAGTTTTAACACCAATAATGTGATGCATTGGAGATTCCTTTAGACTTTAGTATATTCTTTTTCTGTTTCATTTTTTATTCAGAAAATTTTCACCAATCAAATATTGGATGTCTCTTTGAACCCAACCACTCTCTTTTTATCAATATTTTGTATGCTGTATTTTGTTTTACCGCCAAAAAATCTTACCACATCACTAGTTAAAAGTTTTGTCACCAATACACATTATATTACATGCTTATGGTTTTTATTTATCCGACAAATTTGTTCAATGATAATCAACCTTTTTTTTATTATTACAAATTTTCATGCTTACGTACGTTTTTTATACTATATGATTATTATTATTGTTATCCTAATCGCTACTATGTTTCTACTAAAATTACAATTAAATCACTTGTTTTTACAGTATCTTCATTTCTTGTAGACTAGTTAATTATATTTTACCGCATTTAACTGCACGGCTTTCTAAATTACAATTTACCACTAAATTTCATTTATTACTCTGCAAAAAAATTAAGTCACCACTTGGACTCTGTATTGCAATGTTGATACCACCCAAAAATGTATCCGAGATTTGCTTGATAGATTGTACTCTCAATTATAGGTTGAACCTTATTTCGTAAAACTTATATACTTTTGTGTGGCTTATACATAAACACGATTCGTTTTTTGTCTCATATGTTTTATATTCCTTCCCCCTCCAACAAACATAGCATCTTTATATATTAAAGCAAATACGAGGAGATATAATGATTTTTTTTTAAATTGTCAGAATACGATTAAAGAGATAATTACATGATTACCTTTCAAACCCTCTTTTACCTTTTTATTATACCATATATATTTTTTTCAACTCCCTCCAACACATACCTTTTATCTACATAAAAAAACATAATTGGTCATATCTTATTTTAATAAAATATTTATTTTCATTTTTTCTCACTCTCTCACTCTCTCACATCCTCTCTCACGTTCTAAATTTTTAACTCTCTTACTTTCTCTCAATTTCTCACATTTCTTATTCTCACATACACAGACCACGACGAAACAATGAACGACGATATTGTCAATCGTTCTGATCTCGATGATGGAGTCGACTCCAATAGTCGTTAGATCATTGAAAATTTAAAATTTGAGGAAAATTTTAAACTCAGAGACAAGTTATCATGTCTAGGTCGTGGATAAATTATCATATATGTGAACAATCTATAAGGTTATAATGTAACTAAATACGATAGATCGGAGAAAAAGTTATCATGCATGTAGTTAGGGTGTTGATAAGTTATCATGTCCACAAATACTATCTATGATGTAGATGAAGAAGACAAGACTATGAACGACGACGAAACGAGACTATGAACGATGACAATGAAGCGAGACTATGAATGATGACGATGACAACGAAACGAGACTATGAACAATGACAATGTTGTCAATCGACATGATCTCGATGATGGAGCCGAACCCAACAGTTGTTACATCATTGACAATTTAAAACTCGAGGAAAACTTTAAACTCGGGGACAAGTTATCACGTATAGATCGTGGAAAAATTATACATTCTATAAGGTTATAATGTAACCAAGTACGATAGATCGGAGAAAAGGTTATCATACATATAGTTAGTGCCTGGATAAGTTATCATGTCCACAAATACTAACTATGATATAGATGAAGAAGACAAGACTATGAACGACGACGACAACGAGACTATGAACGATAACAACGTTGTCAATCGTCATGATCTCGATGACGGAGCCGACTCCAACAGCCGTTAGATCGTGGAAAATTTAACTAAAACTTGGAGAAATTTTCAAACTTGGGGACAAGTTATCACGTATAGGTCGTGGATAAATTATCATATCTATAGACATTCTATAAGGTTAAAATATAACCAATTGGATGGGAGATAAGGTTATCATGCATGTATTTAGGGCATGAACAAGTAATCATATCCACAAATACTATCTATGATATAGATGAAGACGACTCTGCCCATTAGGAAAAACGTGTGGACAATACTTCTATTAATATCAATAGACAAGATTGTCAAGGTTACAAAGAATTCAATGCCAAAAATAGAGATAGACAACAATCTATTATAATAGACAAAAAAATATGTCTACATTAAATGATATTTAAACAAACATAATTGATGGACAATGTACAAAATGTCCATAATTTTTCAAATATACTTTTTACTTTTTTTCTAGATTTATTTTTCTTATGTGTGTGAAAGAAGGATAACTTAAATAAGTAAATACGTATTTATTGTGTGAAAGAGAGAGAAAAAAAAAAGGGGGAGAAAGAAAAAAAATGGTTAGTCTCCTTATTTCTCATGCATCTAAAGAACATTTGCTGTAAGGGAGCTACATAAAGTGTATTTTTGAAAGTTATTTTTTTTAAGGTGTATATAAATATTGAACCATATTCTAAGATTAAATACATGTCCAATAAAATAATGGCACGTCATTTTCTGCTAAATCGTATATACATAGTTTGAATGTAATAAGAAAAGGGAAAATATAATAGCAAACCATGCGAATTATAAAATATATAACAAATTCTTCATATTGGTTTATTTTCTGAAAAATGTCATTAAATAGCAACCATATAGCTGGAATTGTAAAACTAAATTATTCAAACCATTCAATAGGCTTATAATAGTATTAATTAAGTTTTCCCACACCACCGTTGTTCCATACTTCCATAGTCCATATAAATCTACCATGAAACTGTTTTGACAAAAAGACTTTTAAATTTCGACAAACATATATAAATTAAAAGATCGGGTTGGTTGGCTTATAATTGTTACTCGTCTAGAGAAAGAGCTTCATCATTCGGATTCTATCCGAGATTTGATGTTTGAATTGAATTGTAGAAAGAAAAAAAAATAGATTTGATTTTTTCCGATATTTTTCTAACTCTTCTATACACAAATTCAATTATAGACCCTATAATAAGGTCCAGTAAGAAGCACAATTATTAAGAAATAGTGTGGTTGATATTATGTCACCATTTTTTAGTCTTTGTTACTATTTTTATATAATTTGTCCAGATAGATTCAACGGGAGATTCGTATTATTGCACGATCAACGGATCAAGTAGGAGTTATATAGTCTTCGAGTTCTCGAGGCCCTAGAATATAAATTCAATTTTTTTTTCTACATGTACGTATAAAATCTAAATCTACGTCATGGATGATTTTTTTTTTTGTACTTTTCTTTTAAGAGTGGAATATATATATATTTTTTTGATAAAAGAATGGAATAGTTTTTTAAGAGTGGAATAGTTCATACGTAAAACTGTAATGGTTTTGGATAGTGATAGGCAAATTCGGTACTAGATACTTAGGAATCTTAATATTATATCTACGGCTCGCAACACACCACGTTGGTTGCATGCAATAATATGTGTTGAATTATCACCACCGTTTATGATCAAGCCATTAGATTATAGCGATAAAATATCTCATAACCTGAAAATAATTTCTATATCCTAAAAGAAAATTAGAATTCATTTTTAACGGGATGAGATTTTTTTTATCATTCAGTATTTGATTTTATCTGATTTCCTACAGACTCACAAATGGACGGGGGGAAAAAAAAAACTAGATCTCAATCAAGATGATGAATACATTTATGGTACGAAGCAGATATAACTAATATTTTTGTATAATTTAAAGTCATGTTAGTTTTCCAATGTCAGATCTTATCGCATGTGTAGCTTACACAAATCTCAACGCATTAATTCCAAGCTCAACCAAAGCAGCACATACATTTAATTATTCAAGAACTTTTGAAAAATTAAAAATCCCAAACAATAATGTAAAACCTACCGGATCGGATAACCGGTTGTTCTAAATATCGGATATGCGACTAGTCACCACAAATTCATATAACAATTATAAAATATTCTTTTAACACACATGCTTTTATTCAGCCCGATATTTTTATACCAAACATTATCATTACTCCAATATAAAGAGTTCACTCGTCCATATTCACAACAAAACAAAACCATACAAACTCCAAAACAAAGGAGAATTTTGAAATATATCTTCCTAGAACTTTCTCTCTTTAGATTGCTTTCGTTTCTTGTCCACTAAATTTGCTTTTCTTGTTCTTTTAAAGAAAACGTTTTTGTGTTTCCGCGGAGAAATGGAAGATTCAACCTTTATGGATTTGTTGATCGACACAGACGAGTATTTGATCGATGATTGGGAATCCGATTTTCCGGTATGCGGGGAAACCAACACCAGACCGGGTTTTGAGTCTGGATCCGGATCCGGGTTTGAGTTGGTACCGGAGAAACCAGCAAAGCAAATGAAAACAACGAGCAAAAATGTCAGTACAACTTCTTCTTCTCCGACTTCTTCTTCATCTTCCGGTTCACGCACGTCGCAAGTGATCTCATTCGGGTCTCCTGACCCGAACCCGAAGACCAACGTGGTCGAGACATCATTGAACTTCTCAAACCAAGTAAGCATGGACAAAGTTGGGTCTAAGAGAAAAGATTGTGGTGATAATAATGGAGGAAAAAGAGAACCACATCTATTGAAAGAACATGTTTTGGCTGAACGGAAACGTCGACAAAAGCTCAACGAGCGTTTGATTGCTCTCTCTGCTCTTCTTCCTGGTCTCAAAAAGGTCTTAAACTTACATTTAATATATAATATATATATTAAATGTATGTATTTGAAATATATATATTATATATACTCTTTCTATTTTTAAAAGAGTGTTATTTTGACATTTTTCACACAAATTAAAAAAATCAACAATTATACAACTATGCCCTTATTTAATATGTCACTTAGATGATATTGCATTAAATTAAAAAAAAATTGGTTTTAGTTAGAGGGTAAATTACGATTTAGTCTACACAGTCACATTAAAAATGTAAAATGACATTTGATTTGAAACAAGTTTAATTAGAAGGAAGATTAGGAGTTTAGTCTAAAAAATCACATTGAAAATGTAAAATGACATTTGATTTGAAACAATAACTCAACTCTAGAATGACATTCTAAAAAAAACGGAGAGAGAATATATGTGTGTGTGTTTTTTTGCAAATAAAACCAAAAGTTTACACTTTTTGACCAAAATTCAAATATTTTAATAGTAAATGTAAATGTCAAACTCAAATGGGATAATGATCTTATATTTGCGTTTTCATTTACCCTACATAAATATTTATAAAATTCTGAAACTGTTATGTTTTATTAAACTTTTTTTTTTCTTATAAAAATTGTGTTTTAAAACAATGTTCCAATTTTTGTGGGTCCAATTACTCAACAAATCTAGATAGTGACACAATATACATTATACTAACCCGGATCTTTATTATTTTGTTTTTTTTTTTTTTGTGTGGCTATGTGTAGACGGACAAGGCAACGGTTCTAGAAGACGCGATCAAGCATTTAAAACAACTTCAAGAACGGGTAAAGAAGCTTGAGGAAGAGCGAGTTGGGTCCAAGAAAATGGATCAATCGGTTATATTAGTGAAGAGATCTCAAATTTATGCAGACGAGGATTCTTCATCTTATTCTTCTACTTGCTCAGCTGCTTCTCCTTCTTCTTCTTTAGAAGAAATTTCGATCTTGAAACAAAATATGCCTATGATCGAAGCGCGAGTTTCAGACAAAGATTTGCTGATTAGGGTTCATTGTGAGAAGAATAAAGGTTGTTTGATTAAGATCTTGACTTCCTTGGAGAAGTTTCGTCTTGATGTAGTCAATAACTTCACTTTACCATTTGGAAATTCAATTCTCGTTATCACCATTCTCGCTAAGGTATATCTATGAATCTTATAATAATTTTGATTTTATCATATTGATTTATTCATTTTTTAACGTATCATGTTGATTTATGTATACAAAATATGTAAACTTTTTTTTTTTTTTTTGATATGTAGATGGACAACAAGTTTTCACGACCTGTTGAAGAAGTGGTCAAGAACATAAGACTTGCGTTAGCTGAATTGTAGTTTTCATTACGTGTGATCTAAGACCATCAGCAATGGTGTCTGTAGGAAGACACCCACTTCATTAAGTGTCACCAGATGTCGCGCCTGCATTCGTTGAGATATTATAATATTAATAAATTTAATATTAAACAAGATTGAAAGACATCCACGCGCTATTCGGAAGACACCCCGATGCTGATGCTCTAATCTCTTATTTCAATCAGAACACTCGTTTTTTTTTTGAAATAATAAATTTAGTAGTTGGATTATAAAAATAGAGGTCCAGAGGGCATGATATATAATGGGATTTTTTCGTTTGTTGAGTGTAATAGCTGGATTAGTGTGTACCTAATTATGGCTGCATCATTGGGTTGATACTTTTTTAACACCAGTATCACTGGCTTTTTTCTTTTTTTTTTTTGAACAACTCACCAGTATCACTGGTTTAATAATGAAAACCGAAGACTTTTTACTTGGCTTTTTTTGGTTACCTACTTTCTGATTTAAATTTTAGACTTTATCCATAAATCTTTTATATGCGGAACAAGAAATCTGCAAATATATTGACTTTTTATTACTTTCACACAAATAAAAAAAAATTATACAAATTTGTCCTTTTTAATATGCCACTAGTTTGATAATATTGATTTAAACTTCAAGAGTTTTAACTTTTGATAGAGAATTAAAAAATTTACATTAGAAATATAAAAAAATTTAACTTTAGAATAATTCTTTTTGAGAGGAAGTATACCACTTTCTCTGTTTTTAGTTTCCATGTTTTACCGCTGCGGTACAGTATTCTCGAGTTTTATATCACTATTCGCTAACAATTATATTATACTGTTTTTAATTATTTTGGTATCACCTACCACTCATTCTTACCGCTAATTTTTTTTTTACCGCAATCAGACTGTAATCCCATACTACTTCGGTACTAAAGAGTGTACTGCTTTTGTTGTAACCAATCATATAAACGCTACAAAAAAAACTGTATTTTTGGAGTTTTTTTTTAATACTATTATGCTATCTTTTATAACAAGTTTTTAATTATTATGAAATCGTCTATCGCCTTCTCTTTCTTATATTAAAGTGATACTCTTTACTGTAGATTTTTTTGTATCACTATCTTTTCCCGCTACTTACTATTTTGATATCGCTTAGTACTGTTCTTCCTTTCTATTGAAAACCTCGTATTGCTTTTGTGTCACCAACAAGGTTATTTATTTTCAATTTAAAATGTGATAATAACTAATAACACCATTGGAACCGTTTGTGGGCAACTATAGACACAACTTGGGGTGGGTACATAATCTATTTTGGTTTGTTCCCTTCCAACTAGGGATATTGTAAAATTATTTAAAACAATCTATTTTGGTTTTTGAGTGGGATACATTTTTCCACGAGACCATTATAGACGAAGAGTTTCGAAGACAAAGACATAAAGCTCACTATCAATAAGTGTGACTATCTACACTAATTAAAGGGAAGCACAATTTTAAAATAATTTTTAAATGCTAATAAAATTATATATAATGCAAAAAACAAAAATTACATATAATGCAATTGGAAAACAGAACAAAAAAAATTCTCTCATTAATGACAAAAATATCATTCTATCTTAATCTAATCCATGTATTTAAACAACATTTACAGTTAATTCTCTATAATCTAAAAATATTAATTATCTACTATTTTAATAACCAAACACAATGATTTTATTATTAATTTTAGAACAAAATATTTTTACTTATTATCTTATTATAAATTTCAAAAAAATAACTAATGTAAAATTTGAAATTATGGAGCAATCTTCTCAAATTGAATTCAAATTTTTTCTAATTAATAAATAAACTAATTATATATTTGACTAGTCTTTATAAAAAAAATATTAACATGTAAACAAAAATATAATTTAAAATATTAAAAATCATATTAATTTTTAATTTTGTAAAATATATTAATTCAAATTGAGTTAATTTAAATTATTATAAGAAAAAATATTTTAGGAATTAATTTTTTCAAAATTCGTTAAGATCGTGATTTAATTATATTGAGCCACAAGTATATCTTTTGCTTTGATTATATTTAAATATCATTTGACTTATATAGAAATCATTCATTCAACTTTAGTCTTTTTTATAATCTCAAATCAGATCGAGTTTTGTGTGAAAAAGTTAACCTGGAGAAAGACATCAGCTTTAACAAGTAACACTCTTTCTTATATTTACTTTCTTCTTTGAGGTGTTATTTAGTTTTTTTTTTCTTGGGTTGGTGTATAGAAAAATATTGACGGTATCGAAACCTTACCTAATATCGTAAAATCATCTATACTATTAATTCAAAAATACTAAATATTAAAAAAAAACCTTTTAAGTTGTTAGAAATTATATCAGATGCCATAACAATACAAAGATTCTATAAGCAATTAAAATAAAAATAAAAAGTAAAAATTGTCTGGAATTAAAAGCAAAATACACGGATCTAATTATGATCCAAGTTCTGGACGTTTGGATCGTGAGCGAATCCTTACAAGCAACACTCAGACTTTGGTTGAGCATTAACGACAATATCTAGACCCGATTTAAAAAGTTTCTTCAATGCAACATGTACAATAAATAACAATTAATATAAACATTATAACCAAATCATAATCAAATCTATATCTCCTATCTTTTAGTAACTAACATAACTCTTAGGTGATGTATTGGATAAATATTTTGGAGAGATTTGAGTTTTAATGAGATTTGAGATGATTTGATTGAATTTAGGTGAATTATAAATTTTGTTATTAATTTTTTTGCAATCTCACCTAAAACCATGAGATTTTGATATTTGTATTTTTAACTAAGAAATCCATGAAATGTCAGCTGAAACTTTAAAATCTAATTCTTAAGATGTTTGTAATAACAATAGATTTGATTGAACATTTTAAAATTATTAATCCAATAACACTAAATTTTAAAAGATATTTTAAAATTTATGATTCAATAACCCATAATTTTTTATTTTAACTCATATCTCTCAAAATGCTCAGTTCAATACATCTCTCTTATATTTTAGATATAATATATCAAATCAATTTTCCAAAAAAACAATTCGTGTATAATCTAATAAGATTTTTTAGGAGCACATTCTTAGAAGCAATTGTATAAACATTAACAAATTCTCTAAATTAATTATAATATATCAAAACAATTAATATTTTTCTAAATAATCTTTTTGCATATATTCATAATTATGTAATTTCATTCAAACCAAAAATAATCGTAACACCTTTGCATGCAAGAAGAATTACATTTAAAAAAAATTATATGTATATAATTTTATGTCCCTAAATTTTATCAGTTTTTTTAATAATTTATTTTACAAAATAAATTTATTTTAAGAAACATAATTAAATTATGGTTACTCTAATATTGATATTTGACTAAATCATTTTGATATTTTACATATTCTATATATCGAAATAACTCAAACGAAAACCTGATCCGACCCGTTTTAACACTCCTAATCAAACCGTTAGAAATATTTTGAATAGTTTTAAAAATATACATGTAACACCACTTAATTTTTACAACCAAATTATGTCCTAATAGGAATGTCCATTTCGGGATGGAAAATCCGTTCCGTCCCGTACTCGTCGGAAATTTTCCGTCACATAACATTTTTTCTTTTAAATAATTATTTTTTTTGAATATTTTTAGTCCAACGGGTAAGGGATTCGGACGCGTACACCCATGTTTCCGTATTTTATGTTTGGGTATTTAAGTTTTATAAAACTAAAAAAAATAATCCAAATTTTAATCATATTTTTCAAAAGTACTCTAAAAGTTTTCAAAAATACAATAATTTCTGAAATATACGACATTTACCTAAATTAGTGAAAATTTACGAATTGAATTTAACTACTTAAATTTTGTATATTTTTAAAATCTATATAAACAAATTGTATAAACATTTTTCCGCACGTATGTGCGGGTCAGAATATAGTGTGAGTTAAAACAAAGATAAGGTTCTATGGAAAAAAGGGTTCCATGATGATTTTTTTTTGGTAAAGGATTTAAGGTTTCCATGGTTTAAATATTTGTTTTTCCAATGTCACGGTTTGATTTAATAATGAAGGTCAAAGAGTTTTTTTTTAATTGGCTTCTCACTAATTACTATAAAAGGATCTAGTATTGTTAATATTGTGTTGTTATGATATAAGAATATTTACATATATTTGTTTCTATCTAGAATAGGAAATATCTCTAATATAAATATGTATGTAATACTAATCGTTATTTTTATGAGAGCAATATAATACTTCTTCCTATCACAAACTCTAACCATTCACACAACTCTAACAATTACTTTGTAATTTAGACTTAGTCTGATAAATCATTTCTTCGGAACGAGAAATCTACGCAGCTACGCTTATAATATTGAGATTGTTTTCCTTCTATAGCAATTATAAGTTCTTAGATGTAGTTTCGTTTTTTTAGTAATGTAAAACACTATTCATCAAAAGCTTTTTACAATGAAATGCTTATTGTCCGAGAGATGTTTTTGAAGAAGAAGAAATATTGAATGAAATTTATAGTGAGACAAAAATTGAAAGAAGGAAATCAATTAGATTCTTGTGCCAAACCAAAGTGAGATGAGATTATCCTAGTGTTCGGATTGAGATGAGCTTGTTTCAAACTGACTTGTCAATCGTGTCTATAATGGTTGCAGAAACTATGGATGGCAGACTAAATGGGATATAAGGAGTGTAACACCCGTGCTCCGGAAAATAGAAAAATTAAATAAATTGGAGTTTATGTCGGGATTGGAGTGGAGTTGGTTTAATTCCAGTTGGTTTAATGGTTTAATAGGCTGATCGATTTATTAATTAAACCAAGGGTGTTTTAGTTAATTATTGATTCAGTTTAAATTCCAGTTTAATTTTATTAAACCAAAAATTATATTTTCTATAATTCAGCGCCTAATCTTCTTCCTTTTTCTCTCCTTGGCGTCACATCCTTTAGAGTAGAGAGAGAGAGCTGAGTTTTTGTGCTGTGGCATGAGAGAAAGAGAGAAGAGAGGGGCTCTGTGGTGTGGCGACAAGCTGCTGTTGGCAAGAGAGGTGGTATTGTGTGGCATGTGGTGTAAGAGTCAAGAGAAGAGAGAAAGAAGGAGACGGAATTCGGAGGCAAGAGGGGGGAAATCAGTTTCGCCGGTGTTTGTTCAGACAATGTTTAGAGGCTCAAACGTGTTCTGATCTTGCTAAAATTTTCAGGGAAGCCTCGTGACTCATTGATCTTTAGATTGACCAGAGGGCTTTGCGTTACAACGGTTGGTTCGTCAGCAATCAGAGTTTTAGCGTGGCTGTTCGCTGCAGTGGCAATTTCAGTTTACAGCAGGTACTGTCTTGAGTGTTTGGGAAACCTGACGGTGGATTTTTCTTAGTTTGAGCTAATATTTTTTAGAGGTGTTCTTGACTCATTTATCTAAGATATGAACGGTGGAGATCGGATTATGAGACTGGAATCTTAGTGAACTAAGAGTCGTTTGGAACTGCATATTTCTAGCTCCTGTATTCCTCCTTCGTATTGTTTCCTTGTTACTTCTTTTTGGGGCTGTGTTGGCGTGAAGGAGGAATGAAGTAGTCGCTGCTGTGTCTTGTTATTTCCTTGTGTCGAAAATCATCCTAAACTAAGGTGAGTGCATGGCCATGAGATTAGGTGTGGGAATTTGAATGTAATAACATGTCTTTCTGTGTAGAGGCCATCGGATGAGAGTCTATAGGATGTTATTTGATTGGATGATTGGTAATTAGCTTATATATTTTTACCTTATATTTTCCTGTGTGTATATTTCGTAGATGGGAAGATTGTTTTATTAAGTATTTATTGAAATACGTACGCATCTCTTCATTATGATGCAGGAAAAGAAAAAGTGTGATCATGGAATCATGGCGGGGAGAAGAAGATGATTTAGGACTAGGTTCTGAGGTTCTTGATTGATGAATTTCATGTTTAATTTTTGGTTAAATTATTTTAGTAATTTCAGAATTATTGAAAATTTATTTGATGATTTTCATGGTGAATTTGAAGATTTAAATCATGTTTAATTAGTGAATTAATTATGGTTAAATTTTGTGGGATTTAATTGATGGTTTAATTTGATTAAGCTGAGTTAATTAAATTAATATAGATTTTCTTGAATTATTTAATTTAGTTGAAATTGGAGAATTTTAATAACTATGGAAATATTATTATCTGTTTAAGAAAAAAAAAAGAAAAGGGTCGTTTCAAAGAGTTTCAAAAGAAAATGTCGCGGTGAGACTACGTACAATAAAGTCCCATTCGCTTGTGAAATCAGTACCGAGGAATCGCGGATTCCTTTCGCCATACACTTCTAGCTCGAAACAGAAAAATTGCAATATATATATATATATATATATATGATTTCTAGTTTCTTGAGGAGAAGAGCAAAATATGAAGATTGACGAAGTTCCATTATCTCATGTGGCCATACGCGTGTCTGCTGAGAGATGATTTTTTATAACTATGTAAATAATAAAGCATATTTCGCTGTAGCATGTTTGAACCAAACTCTCGAAGTCTATTGCACAATAGGTTGATGCGCACATATTTGGTTCCATGTCTTGTTTGTTAAGAAAGTGGAGGAGAATTTCTTAAACCAAAAAGAAGTAAGAAGCTCATCTCTAATTTCAACCCTGGAGAAATCACTGTTGCGGAGCTATATCAATTTTTGGAGATCCACGATCCTAAAAGCGTTACAAAAAACGATATTTTCAAATTTTTTACACAGTTATTTCTTAAACTATTTATTACTTCCTCCATTTCATATTAAATGCTATTTTAAAACTTAAAATTTGTTTTATAATATATGTTGTTTTAGATTTTTAATACAAGGTTTTGATAAAAGTTTTAGTTTTATGGTAGTGTTTTAATATATTGACAAATAATAAAAATGATAGATTATATTAATAAGCAATAAAACAACAATTTAATTATTTTCTTAATATGTGTGAAAAAAATTTAAAAAACAACAATATAAAACTCTTCAAAGGAAGTTATATAAGTATTGTTTATCATTGGACAGATGGTTGATATTAAATATTTAGTTATGTTTTCAAGAAAAGAACAAGAAAAATAACATTTATTTAATAATTTTCATAAAACTCGCGCATTTAATCAAAACATCTTCTAATTTGGAACATATGGAGTATTTATTTTAGTGGTTTAACGGGTTACTGAGACATTAGTTTTGTTGTGTTGAATTTATTTTATGTTGTTTATCTTTAATTTTAGTATTTGTTATATTTTTACGATCGTTTATGTTATTGTATTTTTATATTACATATATATCATTATTTCATTTTAAATATTTAATTAACTATATAACTAGTTTTATTTATTTATAAATACTTTTATATCTAATTTAATTAATCAGTTAAATATAAATAATATTATATGATATTATTTAAATATAAAATCAAACCATTTATAACTTAAATGAACATTTTGCAAATTAAAAAGTTCATGTACATAATGGAGTAAAAAATTGGAATTATTCCAAAAAGGGAGTAATTGATAGGATTAATCAATTTTGAAATTGGAAATAAAATGGAGTAGGGTTACTCAATTTTGAAATTGGAAATAAAGTGGAGTGGAGAAATTTTTGAAATGGAAAACCAAATAGAATTGGAGATGGTTTTTTTTTTTAATGTCTGAACTTTATTTATACTAAAACATGGTTACATAGTCATTATACAACTGGTTCCTTACACAATTATGAGGATATCTAAAAATCTGAACAGTACTTTGATGTTGATAAGAGAACTTAGATAATTTGTGGGCTAGCATATTGCATTCTTATGGAACTATTAAGAAGCTGATCCTTGAAAATTTTTCCGTATTGGTTTTGTGTTATCAATGAACCTTACAAATAAATCATTGAAGACAATTTATTGTGTTTTGCAAGTGGCCACGAGACCGTTAATAGACAAAGTATTTAAAGAACAAGACACAAAGTTAATGTACAATAAATGTTAATAAAAGAAAATATTAATCAACAAGTTGTAAAATTTCTAGGACCATGAATTATAAGAAAATTAATAATTGATTATAATTTTATAAACAACGTGTTTGTAGACTTGTAGTAAGGACCATCTCTTGTAGTTTCTTATGAAATACTTTGAGAAAAGTAGAATCACTAATTTTAAAGCGTTGCATGTTGAGAAAATGCAGTAAATTCGGTAACGTATGTGTAATAACTTTGAGGTTTTTTTTATCTATTTTTTACTGGTACTTTACAGCTTTGGAGTTATTATTGGTTCTTGTTGAGTATTTTTTTAAATTGATTGAATGGGTGTAATACCGATATAATGAAAACGAATAGAGAAAATACTATTGATATTTTCGTCTTGGCAAGGGAAGATAGCAAAACATCAAAGCATAAATTATTGTTGACAAAAATATTCTTAAAATAGAAAGCGGGAAAGCTCGCATGTCATCCACCCATTCTCTTCAATTGAATTTTTCGATGGATCCCTACAAAACATAAATATATAACATGATGCACATATATAAATTTAGCGAAGTTTCAAAATATTTAGCAAAATATTAATCTACTTTCCAATTTAATTATTAGAGGGTCATGTTTTGATTTATGGTATAACATCTGTAATTGTGGTGTTATTTTTAATTATAACCTAATATATAAATATACAACGCAAATATAAATATGTATCACGATAGATAGATATCTAACGAATGTGTTTTTGTTAATTTCATGACTTATTTTGATGGAAAGAAGACTCACAACAGTTCACTACACATGTTGATAACAATAGGGTCATTTACGTACTTTCGCCACCCTTTCTGACAACGGAAATGTCATTCTCCAACCACTTAATTATTTACGATTTCTTTGTTATGCAGTGCAAATACTTTCTAAAATTTATGTGAAATCGTGTCATTAAAACTTGGCTCAATGGGTGTGGTCTCACAAAGTTTCAATTAATTATGTGTTCCCACAAAACTTTAGTTTCAATGTAAATCTTCACCAAATTTGAGATTTTGGTTACAACTACCGTTACTTGCTAACGATTTCCACCCTATATGACACTCAACAGGATTAAAATTGTAGTTAACTTATAATCTGATTTTAAGAGATAATAACCAAAACTCAATTTCTCAATTCTTTATACCAAACTTTCGCTTTCACTCGAAGATTTCATGGGAAAAAAACAAACAAAAAACACGATGAAAGAAAACGAAGAGATGCGTAGAACATAGGTTAGGAAAAAATATAAATACAACATCGAAAGGAGATATGAAATGGTATGTATGCTTTAACATAAGTAGTCTTGTCCGAGAATACTTTCATGCTTTATGGTGAAAAACATTAAGGTGTGCATATATTATGATATTATGGAGCGCATCCTAATAGAGTCTGGTATTCTTGTAAGAATATGGTATTTTATAAAGCATATGATTTCAAAGTCAATGTGTTTTATAGAGATGCTTAATTGAAACTTTGCGAAGGGAGCAGAGGGAGGAGGGCTACACGCTGTCAACCCTTAAAACTTAAAAGTAATGCAATAACTAGATCCCGATCCTGTCCAAAATCTATAACACCCGCATATATTTGAGTTTGGTTTGTCCAACCTAGATCTAAGGAGGGGTGTATTGAATAATGAATTTAAAGTGATGATTTTGATAAATTTTGGTGGATTAGAAAATTTATTATTAAAATCTTCTGAAATCTCACATAAAACCATGAGATTTGGATATTTGTTTTTTAACTAAAAAACTACACTTTTTAAAAATGTTTTCAATAACAGTGCTATTGATTGTGTATTTCCAAATCACTAATCCAATAACATTTGATTTTATAAAAACTTTTAAAATTCATGTTTGAGAAATATGGAATTTGTCTTTTTTAATATAAATCACTCCAAATCAATACACCTCCCTAAAACTCTTTTCAAGTTTATTTTAAAGTTTGGTCCTATCTCTCATTCTTCACATAATCATATCCGCTGAATTCAATCTAGAAAAAAACCCTTTATAATCTTGAAATTATAAAGGTTATTCCATGTTTTTTTCTTTCAAAATTTTCTTTAAAACAATATAAATTTCAATGATTCATCAATCAATATATTAACTTACAAATTGAAGTTACTAAAATGTAAAAGTGGAAACCAAATCTATTTGAAATCTATTAAAAGGAGAAAAGATCAAACATTTCAAATGGGGTTAAGATCCGAACTTACATCAACGCAATAAAAATGATCATCACAAAAAAATATTGTATATAAAGTAGAGGTTAAAGCTAACCGAGTTTAAAACCCAAGACTCTTCTTCTTCTTTACGACCACCTCTTCCGTAGGTCATTGTTCTCATCCGATGATGACCTTAGACGGCCCACCAGCAGGGCCGTGCCTACGAAGGAAATTTTTAAACATTCACCTAGGGCTTTGTTTTATTTATAAAATTTAGGGCCCTAAATATCAAAATATTTAGTGGTCTAATAGTTTTAAAGTTACCTCAAAGTATATCCCCATTCAGTTTCAAATCCTTATCATTGGTTTTTTAAATCTTTCATTGTTCATAATCAATTTTTGCGGCCAATACATGTTATTTTCTTGTATTTGTCATACTTTTTATTTTCATTCACTCTTTAATTACTCTTACTTATAAATTTTACCAATAATTTATTTAATTATTTTTTACAAACATAATCTAAAAAAATCAATTTAGTTTCTTTTATGTTCCTTTTATAGTTTTTTTTTCTTAGAAAAAATATTATTCACAAATTTTATAATTCATTATCATAATCATATAGAAATATATTAATTACAGTTATTTTAATCTTAAAATTACTATTAACAAATCATGTAGAGTATTATTATTTTTGGCCTACGATCCTAAAATCTTTAGGAACAGCTCACCCCATATGCTCTACTCCGCCAGATCTAGCTGCTCGTCGTCGGCGAATCTTCCTCTCAGCCCTTCAAGTTTGGCTCCTTACCACCGGATCTCTGTTGGGCGTTGGTTTTGTGGGCATTGTATGGCTTTGCTATTTGTAAAGCTCATCCTCCTCATCCAACCACCTTCTACCTTCCCTTTGTCTAGCCCAAAGTGTGGCCGACCATTAGCCACACTTTCCCATATCATGTCTGGCTAAACTCAGAATCACCCCTTAACGACTGTGAACCCCCATGGTTTCACTATCCCATCTATATCTTCCACCTTATGCGTTTAAGTTTTCATGGCGGCTGTATGGACATGCCCCGTGGAATTACATGGAACAAAGTGGGTTGATGAAGAGGTAATTCATGGTCTTCTCTTCGTAGGCTCAACAAGGTGGCGCTTTGTCGCCTCGTTGTGAAAGCTGCACTAGTTGGTGCTTTATTCATGGACATGCGATCACTAAAGGTGGTCTCTAAATTCGAAAGCGTGCTCGCACTTATCAACTCTAAGGATGTCTCCATCATTGGATTAGTCAGTGTTATGTATGGCTCTATCGGATCCTCTTATGTTTCCCGCTTGACTTTTATAGCATTGGTTTGTTTGGTTTTGTTAGCCTTGTCTTCTCCCTTGTTGAACTTCTCCTCCTTTGATAAGTTTGAGTATTGCAATAACCTAATCGAGTTTTAACGTGTATAAAGGTAAATTTTGATTCCATTGAAATTATTGAATGGTTCTTTATGTTTTGGAAAAAGATGATTCTAAAAATTATTTTAAACATGAGCACCATGCACCAATAACAAAAGAAAGGTGACTTAGTCGGGATAATTGAATAACAATGACGGTTGAAAAAATTGGTATCATAAGAACTCTTTATTTAGATAAAGGGAAAATACCATAAAAAAATTTTCAATTTTTCAATTTTTTCCAATTAAAACCTACAACTATTTGTGTGTTTCAAAACAAACATTCAAATTAATAAAAATTTCCAACAAAAACCTCAAACTATTTTTGTTTCCAAAACAAACCTCCAAATATAAAGTTTTGCTTACTTAAACCCTCAACTTCTCAATCTTGATCCCAATGAAAGTTAATTGATTATCAACGATAATTCCACAAACGCATATTAACTATTTGTTAATTTTGTCAGTTTTGAATAAAAATCATAGATGGAAAAACTCAATCTTGAGTCTGATTGAATGTTAATTGATAGTTAACGATAACTCCAGTTATCACGGCAAACGTCTGTTAAATATTTGTTAACTCCGTCAGTTTCAAATATGAACCCTAGATGAATGAATAGATTTTCTGTAGTTGTAAACTCATTTTCTCCTTCGTAAATAACTAAATAACAACAAAAATATGTAAAAAAGTGGACAAACATAGTTAATGGAAGTTATCGTTAACCGTTAGTAACTCTTCAATGGAGCTCAATATTAAAAACTTGAAGGTTTAAGTAAGAAAAAACTTTATAGTTAGAGGTTTATTTTAGAAACAAAAATAGTTTGACGTTTTTGTTGGAAAATTTTATCAACTTGAATGTTTATTTTAAAAACACAAATAATTGAAAGTTTTAGTTGGAAAAAGTTGTAAAGTTGAAAATATTTCATGGTATTTTCCCTTTGATAAAACGTACCCGTTGTTCCATCCTTAAATTTATTTTTAAATCTTTCTGGTCTATTGATAGGAAATAATAAACCACTCGAGGAAACATACAACAAAGATAAAAATAAAAAGTCATAGATTATTGCTCTGTTCTCACCACTTCTATAACTAAATTACATATCAATTCATAAACGTTCTCGAATCTAAGAACAGAGAACGATAAAAGAAATTAAAGATTTTACCTAGACGAAATGACTTTCTTGAATCTTTAAGATCACAAGAAAACTCGAAAAAGCTTTTATTGCGAGGCATTGTTCTTATTCCAAAACCATCACTATTGCAAAGAGAAAATTAAGCGTTTATTGACAAAATCAAGTCTTTTTATTTCTTCACAAAGGTAACACCTTTCTCAATACTTCCTGCAAGCTCTTTCTTTGCCTTCTCTAATCCCATCCTGATCAATTAGCGAAAAAACTTGATATGATCATAAAACTGGTCTAAGCCAAGGTAAATTCAATAAAGATTTCAGCTTTTACCTCTCATATTCGCTCAATGGTCCAAGACCGTACACTTCATCTACCCCACATCGTCCCAGACGCACCTTCGAAGCAAAGAAGGGAAGCTCGGTCACCTGTGGGAGGAATAAGATAATGTTTATATGTTCATGTAGTTAAGGGTTAAGAAAGATTATGGATACGTTAGACCAATGTCTTACATGAGATGCCACAAATGCACACTCCACGATGTTTGCATCGCCTCGTAGACCCCTGAGGCAAGCATCTGCAAACTTCACTGCTGCATAGGCCTGTATATTTCATTCGATGTGTTGAGAGATTGAAATATAAATCAAAATCCGGGATTTCTGAAACTGAACATGTAACAATAAAGACCTACCATGGATAGTGTTGCAGAACCTGCCCCAGCTTTAGCCTGCAAATTGATTGAAACAGTAAATGTACATTTGATTCCAAGTTAATAGCAAACAAATCTGGAAAAAAACTGTTTATACCTCGACAACTTCAGTGCCACCATTTTGGATGCGGTCTGTGAGATATTCAATCTCTTTTTGAGTGAAGGAGCAAGAAGGTTTCACCTGTAGTAGAAAGACATAATGACGAGAGAATTGTATCCGCTACAAACAAACCGAAAAATGAATTCCAGGTGAATCATCTCAAACCTGAGAAAGCAGCGGTAAAATCGTAGCTCCTGCGTGTCCACCAACAACCGGAACATCAACTTCTCGGGGATCAAGACTCATCACTTCCGCCTGATTAAGACCATAAAATCAAAGAAGAAGATAGTTGAGCTCTAATCGACAATAATACACGCCATTCTAAGCCCATGCATTAACCGAGTTACCATTTGATTCTTATAAAGCTACCGAAGACCTGATAAGTGCATACCGAGAAAAAAGAGAAATATTTAAGAGTGCATACCACAAAAGTGTTAGCTCGAACAACATCAAGCATAGTGACACCCATAAGTTTCTTAGGATCAAAAGTTCCAGCTTTCTTAAAAACCTCAGCTGCGATTGGCACCGTGGAGTTCACCGGATTACTGATTATGTTCACAACTGCTTTAGGACAACATTTGGCTATAGCTTCAGAAAGTGTCCTCACAATCCCAGCATTGATGTTGAATAGATCATCCCTCGTCATCCCTGGTTTCCTCGGAACACCAGCAGGTATAATCACTAAATCCATACCCGTAAGCGCTTCCTCTAATTGCGGTTGTCCGAGAAATCCACGAACCTGAAACAAATAGTTCCCAAAAACATGATCTTGAGCTTATTTCTCTCTGTTGAACCATCATCTAAGTACCAATTTCGAATCATAATCTCAAATACCCTAGAAATGTCACTAGTGTCCTTAAAGCCTAATCAAAAGCCTTAAAGCTTACAACGGTACTAGTGCCCCAAAAACATGAACTTGAGCTCATTTCTCATTGTTAGACCACAAGCTTAGCACCAATTATGAATCGTAGACTCAAATACCGTAGAAATGGCACTTGTTTCCATGATCGTGAGCTCAATCAAAGCCTTAAAGCCCTAGAATTTAGAACTTACAACGACACTAGTGTCCCAAAAACATGATCTTGAGCTCATTTTTCATTGTTAGACAATAATAATCTAAACACCAATATTCAAATCACACCACTAGTGTTCATGATCTTGAGCTCAATTTCACTATCAAACCATCATAACTTACAATGGCACTAGTGTCCATATGACTAATGTCAGCAGTAACACCAGGAGCATTGGCAACATCGTAAAGATGAAGAATTGAAACCAAAGGATTCAGCTTCATCAACATCGCAAGAGGTTGCCCGATTCCTCCAGCTGCTCCAAGTATCGCCACTTTGAATCCGGGTGATCCACCTTTTGCCCGACAAGCCACCCGATTCAAACCCGACCCGTTACCAATCTAACAAAATCCGAAATCGGGTCAGAAGAAAAGTTAAATTTTGATAATAAGAAACAGAAGATTAACGAAATTGAAACCTGATTATGATTAGGGGGATTGAGATGAGCAGAGATTCTCGCGATACGTTGGTTTGGATCCATAGTTGCTTCAAAACTTTGGTTTTCACAACAAATTGAGGTCTGATTATGCGATCACGGAGATTTATAAATTGATTGAAGATTGAAGATGAAGATGAAGATGAAGATGACGTCAAAATGGATCGTTGTATTGGGAAGTGTGGAAAAAACAGAAGTTATCTTTTTCCTAGAGAATTTAAAGGGACGGTTAGAAAATTCCGGTACGATTTAGATGCGGTTAAGAAAAGATTGCGGTTCAATTGAAAACGGTATATAAGAATAAATAAATAAATAAAAAATAGCGGTACGAATATAAATTTTGAGAGTGTCTATGTAGTATATACCACTTGAAATTAATACCACATTGATTGCGTCAATTTTTTCAGCAATCCAGTTTAACATCTGACTGATGATCCTTTTATCACTCCATTTTTTTGTTTATTCTTAGGTCTATTTTTAGACAACACTTTGGTCTTTGACTTTATGTGAAAACTTTGCATTTGTGGGAGCTTCTATATCAACACTTTCCAATTTCACTATTTCATTTGATTTGTGACATCGATTTTTTCTATAGAGAATATTATCAAAATTATACTATAAGCTTTAGATTTGTAAATATATATAATTTTTTTGAGTAATTCAAGATTGATATAAAGTTTTGCGTTAGTTGAGATATTAACAATAATTTCAAAATTTATATGTTGTTTTCACAAGTAAGATCGCTTAAATTCCATGATATTACATCACATGAACAAATTTTGCACTCATGACAATAATTTGCTATTGTCTATTTGTAGGATACTAATTATCTAAGCCAAGGCTACATGATTGCATCCAAAACATTAATATTATTTGGATCAAATTATCTAATTTGTATCAGTTTAAAATCTAATAGTAAAATCTTAAAATATGAAACAACAAACCACTTGCGGAAACATACCAAAAAGATAAGAATAAAAAGTTCAATATTCAACTTAGAATGCTTAATGTATTACACTATGAGTAACTGTGAGCATTCGTTTAGTTTCATTAATAACACAATGAACAACCACCTTCTATTCTTAAAGAAGTGTGAGATTTTCATGAAGCTTCACCCTTAATAAAAAAAATTATTGCATATACCCAATTCACGGCCCACTGCACTGGAAGTGTTTAACCATCATTTCTTCTAGAGTTCTTGATGAGAATATGAACTTATTAAAGGAGGTTGGATGTTATACTTATTTAAATTGTTGTTTATCAACTAAATAGTTTAATATATATATATATGTATATATATCAATTTTTTGTATCTTTTTATTTTAATAATATAAAATTATAATTGATATGATATTTTAATTTGCACAAAATATCTAAATTAATACACAAATTCATTAAAGCGATTGTAATCTTTTTTTCTGTCATTACCATTATAATTTTATATTTAACTTATAATTAATCATTTATAAGAATAATTAGTATTTATTAAACTATTTAAAAAATAAATAATAATAGAGAATATTATTTTTAGTGTGAGATTTAGTGTTGTGGTTGGAGATGAAATTTCTTTTGGAACACTAAAACACCAAATTTGATGTGATATCAATACCACATATGGTGTTTTGGTTGGAGATGCTCTAATTATTCAAACTAAAATATTTTAGACTTTAGACAGAGCCACCATTTGCTTGCAAAAATTCCCAGTCCTCATATTTCGTGTGGAGGAGCATTTTTTCAACTAAGAAAGTATTAGAGAAGATTAGAGTAAAAGTGGGATCATAATTTAAATTGTTGGTTTGGGATATGGTATGTGGGTAGCATATGCTAGACCAAGACCGGCTCGGGAGAGAGGGCAAATATATAATCTAGTGTTGAAGATGAATCTACTTATTAATTCAATGAAAAAATAATGGAACAAGAATATGCTTGGAGAATTTATCCATATGTATAGGAGTGGGCATAATTCTCGTCTTATCATCATGTTCCGTTCTGTTCCGTCCGGGACATCATGTTCCGTTCTGTTCCGTCCCATCCCGTCTTGTTCTCGTTTCCAAATTTTTGTCCTGTTTCGGAATATATTCTCATATGGTACAAAACTATATATATAGGAACATTCCATTAATTTGGGGAGAATAGTGTATGTTAACATTTTACTAAATCAGACAAATATCTTATCTAATAAAGTAAGATTACAATTTTGTGAAGTTACGCGACGCTGCTATATGTCCCCCACAAATATAACATTTTCAGCCTTTTTTAATTTTTTTTTATATATTTTTTTCTTTCTAATCATTAATTTATCTAATATAAATTCAAAATGGCTTAAAAATGCTTCTTATATAATAAAGTAAGATTACCATTTGTAGAGTTATGAGACGCTGTCATGTGTCCTCCATAAATATAATACTTTTTTTCTTCTCTAATTTTCTTCTTTTAGATTCTTTTCTCTCTAATATTAATCCTATCTAATATAAATTAAAAATTGTTTTAAAAAATGCTACCTAAAAATCAAACCAGACAGATACTAAAAAAAAAACAATCAACACAATGAATCTAATATAAATTAAAAAATATTTTAATTACTTTAAAAATGTTTTCCAAAAATCAAAGCACATAGACTCAAAACTTTGAATCTCCATGAAATTTTTAAAAATATAGCTTCAAATCAAATACTTTAAAATAGTAGAAACATTTATTTTAAAAATAAAAAAATAAACTAACACAATAAATCAAATATAAATAAATAAAAAGCTTTAAAAATACTTAAAAGTTAAACCACAAAATACTTTTTAAGTTAAATAATATAAAATAGTAGAACATAAATCAATTACTTAAAATAGTATAAACATATACTTTTAATTTATCTACTAAAATAAGATTACTATTTGTGGAGTTACAAGACGCTATCATATGTCTCCCACAAACGATAGCCAACCATAACAGAAAAATATTTGTCCATACGTTTTTAATTGTCAACTATAACAAACAAAAAATTGGTCAACACAAATGACACTACAAATCAAAAAGAATTAAGACTAATAATGAAAGAAAATTAAGAGTAGAAACTAAAAGCAATTAAATATAATATAATAAATCAGGAAATTTTTTTTAAATCAACATCTATTTTACACTAATATATGTATATAAATATAAAACCAATGCATAATTTTTTACAAACAACATCAATGCATTAGAAATTTCAAAACCAAATAATCTACCCAAAAAAAACTTATTTCATCACCACTCAGAAGAATAAATTATCTCCAACTCAAAATCACAAGATATCTAGATATGTAGAGAAAACAACATCAACTACACTTTTCCAATGAAAATATACTTCAAAACATGACAACAACTTCAAAGATTTGATGAACTTCTACCTCGCGTTTCATGACATTAATGAACAAACATCATATATCTTAATCAGTGGTTTATTAACAAGTTCAAGAACACCATACATATAGCCTTGAAGTGTTTTTCAAAATCAAATATCTCAACGCAAATGCATCAACAAGATTAGATGTGAAATTTATTATAAGCGATCTAGAAAGTTCTTAAACACCATCTACATAAGAAGAAAGTGATTGCTCAATGTCTACAATGTTTAAAGGGGAAAAAATTTCAACACTTTACTTTCCGTTCATAAATTTCATCATGAATGTATTTCAAATTGGTTACGTTACATAATAAGTTGCCTTTATTGTAGAAGAGAATTATTTTGATATTTATATCAATTTTAGAGTAATAATAATATTTAAGAAACAACAATGAAAACTCAAATATTGTGTGATTTGAAATACCAAAGTTAGTGACAAATGTGTTATACCATTTAAATATTTATGAAAAAATATTATTAATAAAATAGTTGAATTACAAAGAAAAGAATAGACTAATAAAAATAAGAATAATAAGTTAAAGAATCCTAAAACAATTAACAAAAATATGAAAAAAATAAAACAAGAAAAACAACACTGAAAAATATTGTATATATATACATCTAGAAAGTTTAATAAATATTTTTACTATTACCCTATTAGATTAGATTATAGGTTTCCAACTCAAAACCAACTGGCAATGAGTGTGGACTGACCCATATCATTCATGTATTACTCAAGATCCCTGTCCAACTTCCGATGTGGGATATTTATTCCCAATACGTATGTTCTCTCAAGATGATGATACTTCTAGTCATTAATCTCGGTATATTCGGGCAAGGATCGGTGGGCCAAATTTTGGATTGAACCGATTATGGATCATGTTGGACATTGTATGAATCGAGCTCTGCTAACATATTAGATTATAAGTTTTAACTCAAAACTAATTAATAATGAATAAATTATCCCATATATACTTTATATATTACTCAGGATCTCTGTCCAACTTACGATGTGAGATGTTTATTCACAATATAATCATGTTGCATACACAAACTTAGACGATCTAAGGATCATCATTACTTAAAACATTTTATATGGGAAACAGTTTTAGGTTGTCTTGCGCTAATCCAATGTGACATGGTTTGTCCAACGTTTGGAGCTGAAGAGGAAATAGTTAATCACGCACTTCGATAAATATCGTACGTGTATAGTTCATGTCAAGAGGATAGCTACAACACCGAAGATACATGTCCTGAAATTGAAGTGCATGTAACCTTATTTGTTGTTTGGTTTTATGATCATTTACGGGGGTCTTGTTTTTGATAAGGGTTTAATACTTACGGTTTTTGAACGACAATAATACTTAGTATTTTATTCTCTTTTTTTCGCATGTATATTACAAAAAGTTTGTAGCAATAATTTTATGTGCTATAATTTACAGTTGAAATTGAAACAAATATGATGTACAAAATAAACCTAAAATGTCGATTTTCTCCATATTTCCTTTCAATTTATATGTAGTGTCGATTATTGAGTTTCTCCACCTTTTTATTATTGAGTTGGTCGTTTGTTACACATTATACAGACCGATTCAAACAATTATTTTCCTTAATAGCTCTGATCAAATTTATGAATTTTACTTTCTATCTAATAAAGAGGCAATTTAGGTGGGACATATCACCATTTCCACTGCAAAAAGCGAAATCATCATCACATAAAACATAAGACAAAACCAACCCATGAGACTCAAAGCCGACACATTCTGTCTTCACTAACAAATATTTTGGATACCAAAAGCTATACAGACAGAATCTCTCAAATAAAATCCAAAAAGAAAGATGAACTTTTATTCACCTGTCTAAAATCCTAACTAATCAGTATTTAATTCGAATCACTAAATGGTTTAATCATTCTATATTTCTATAGAACATCTAAACTTAGCTAGTTTATTAATCATCAAAACAATTGCATGTTTTTTAAATAGCTAAATATTCGAATAAGTTATTCC
>CM051377.1:1529437-1554437 GCA_028015245.1 Cardamine occulta
TAAATTATTAATTTAGATTTCAACTTAGTCTTTTTATATCATTTATTTTACTTATAAAAATTTTGCGTTGAAATGTTATTTATTTTTTAATCTTATCTTTGAAAGCTGATATTTATTACTGTACACATTTAGTTTCGAAAATTAGCGAAGTATCTTAAAATAAAATATTTGCGTGAATGAATTGGAAGTTACCTTGTAAACTCTTATTTAGCTGTCCAATGTGAGATTTTAATTGATACAAAATGGCAAGAAAATACCAAATAAAGTGAGTCCAATATGCATAAGTATAGACTCACTCGCTTTAATTTATTTATATATCTTAAGCTTTAAAGGTCATTGGTCTCATTTTTGTCTAGGGACACTTAGATAGTAAAATTAATATATTGATTTGGTGCAAGATTTTTGTTATAATTAGGATTGCTTTCCAACTATTCAACATTCAGATTTGTTATAATTTTTTTTTTTAAAAAAGATAGAACATCACATCAACATCAACAAGTTGGGGAAAGAAATGTTACATCATCATATCCAATAAATTTAGTTTTTTTTTTGGGGTCAAAACCTCCAGTAATATTAGTTTAATGGGCAAACTGAAATGTTCAAAATAAATTTACTTTACATAGTAAAATAATATTATTTTTGTTAAATAAAATAACCTTTTTCATCAATGTAAATTATACTATTAGCTAAGTAAGATTAGCTGTAAGATTCAGACGTAGATATTATACCTAGTAAAACAGTCTACACGTTTTTAATTTCCTTTTATCCACTTCAACGTATAATAGAAAAAATTCCCAATGTTTACAATTTTAAGCAACTTCCGAAAATCATTTCATATATTTTCTATAATCGTTCATATCAAGAAATAAATTTGATCTCCTTAATCTATATAATAATCTCTTTGACTAGTTTAAGCTAAAACCTATAAAAACAAAGAGTCAAAGATGAATCATCGTCTCGTCGGAATAATTAGCCCACTTGGCCACATTACTACAGATCCTATTCGATCCTACGTTAAGCCTCCGTCTCCGGTTAACTACAAACCACTAATTAACCATTTGAAATCGCTGACCGGTCTCGACGTTTTGCCTGGGCTTACCAATCAAGAGATATCAGCCGTTGAATCATCTCTTGGTTTCTCCTTTCCTCTTGATCTTCGTTCGATTCTTCAAACGGGTCTTCCGGTGGGTACCAATTTCCCCAATTGGCGAACCGGGTCGACCCGGAATAATAATAATCTCCTTTTCTTATTCCATTTCCCTTTCCTTCATCTCTCTAAAATCGTCGCCGGAAACAGATTCTGGGTTGATTCTTGGGGGATCCGACCCGGAAACGACGCTGAAGCTTTAATGTTGGTGATGAAATTGATGGAGGTCGCTCCGGTTCTCATCCCTATTTACGGCAATTTCTACGTCCCTTCGACGACATCGGATTTGGCGGGAAATCCAGTTTTTCAATTCGACGGCGATGGAGTTAGGGAATTGAGTTGCGATGTTGCAGGATTTCTAAAGGGACTAGGCCTATCGGAATCGCAAATGGAGGGGCGAAGACGAAGAAGAACACGGAGAGTGGAGTTTTGGAGTGACGTGGCGGAGAGAGGGAGGTTGGTGGTGGCGCGTGAAATCACGCGCGGGTGGTGGAGCGCGTTGGGATGCGAGGGGTTAAGCGCGTGTTTGGATGACGCGTTTTGGAAGCTGAGAGAAGCGGGATGGACGGAAGATGAGGTTCGCGAGATGATGATGATGGACGGTGTAGATCGAGACACGTGTACGCCAGTGGATGCTTTTGACGGTGGGTGCGGTGAGGGGATGGACGAAGGAGATGGAGACATGTGTACGGAGGAAGAGGATCATCAGAAATGCGGAGAAGTGACGACGTTGAGGCATCTATTTCTTTATGACCGTTGAATCAAATTAAAATTCATCGGTTGGGATATTTAGTTATGTAAATTGCTAAATGTCTGTGTTATTAAATGGATTTTTTTCCGTCACATTATGTTTAGTGGATTTTTATAATTGGTTACTATTGGATGTGTAAATGAAATCTTTAGCTGGATTAAAATTTTAATTCGTATTTTTAATGAAACTGAAACCTTGAAGTCAAATCATGAAGCACGCTTAAATGCATTTTAATTCAAGGCTTGTTTTGCAGTTTCTTTTGTTCTCGTAATTTGTAATTTTCATTTGTATTTTAATTCATCCAGGCTTTCGAGGATTAGATCATGTCAACTTTGTTTCCGTAATTTCTTTTGGGTTATTGTCTTTGGTATTATCCGGCCATGTATTTTATAAGGAAAAAAAATCCTTGAAGTCAAGCATGAAACTATCAGTTATTTAAAATAGTTTAAATGCTTGTTTTTGAAGAAAAATACTCCATTGGTTCTTAATTAATCTTATTTTAAATACTTTCACACATATTATAAAAATATATTAAAAGTTTCAATTTTGTTGTGATTACATTTTTTTATAGTTCGAAACCAATAATTTTTTTTGAAATAATTTGTTTTCTAGAAATTAGATTAATAAGAAACAGAGGGAGTATCTTATATGAAACTCTACAAAACTTAAGTAAGAACTAAGAAGACCCGATGTAGCCTCTAAAACGCATGTTAATTTTATTTCAAAACAAGGATGAGCCAAATTGAGAGAGTCAATCAAATATGGACTGGACTCACTCCCTTTGCGAGCAAGCAGTAATTTATGTCAAGGCAGAATCTTAGCCCAGTATAAAAGCCTAAACTCCTAATATAATCTCATATTTTTAACAAATTAATTTTGTGAAATACTATATGAATGCATTTGTCAAAATTATAACATTAAATTATTGCAATAACATTTATAAATGAGGTTGAATCTTGATTTTATAATTGAATCCTATTTTTATCATAAAAGTTTGTGTTATATAGACAAAAAGAATTCTACACGTTACTTAAATGAACTTTTGAAATAAAAAATATGTATGACTATTTTCATAATAATAAAATCAATGGTCATTTGGTTAATTTTTATTTCCATTTATGGTCATTTAACCAATAAACTCTTAATATAGTCAATTCATTATTATGATATTGATAGTTTTGCATTTCTTAGTTATTAATATACTAAATGTATGATGAAATTTATAGTGTGACTTTTCAATTTTAATAAAAATGCTTTTTAGACAAAAAAATGTTGTTTAATAATTACTTGATTTCTTCTTATTAATATGATTTGAAATTTTAAAATCAATAAATTTTAAAATTAACAAATGTTAAACCCCAAGATAATAAGAGCTATTTTAGAAACTAAAAAGTAAAGAAATATAGATGTCAAATATATAAGGTACCAAATAAGAAATTTTAGAGTTTTTGGAAAAGAGACTTTTATAATATTAATCGAGTTTATGTTTCAAAGGTATTTTAATAGATTTAGCGTATATATACAAGAAAGCAAAAAAAAAAGTAAGACCAAAAACAAGGTTGTTGTAAATACAATTTAGCATAATAGGAATATAATTAACTTTCCCTAAAAATTGTAAATTTAGCAAAATAAGATATGCCAACATAAATAAAAAAAACTATCCATAGAATTTACTGAATTTAGAGAATTTTTTTTCAAAAGCATTAATCTTATTTAAAAAGCAAAAAAGACAGGAAACTTGATTTTTGACCAAGAACTGTATATAAACATATGTGTGGAGATCTAGTTTTCAAACTCCTCAAAAAATTCATTTCCTAAGATTGAAATTTATATTTCTAACGCAGTTTTTAGTAAAATGGATCCAAATATGATGATAATGAAAAAGCTAACAGACACCAATCTTTGCCATAACCAAAGGTTGAATTTATCCAAAGAACAGGTTGAGAACATACTAAAAAAGATGGGACTTAATTTACCACGAAATGGTATTCAAGTAGAAATTCAAGATAATGACAAATCATATTGGGTAAGCCTGAAACGTAGCACTCGTTATTATATCGGAACTGGGTGGAACAAGATTAAAACTGCAAATGGTCTCAAAGTAGGCGATTCTATCGAGTTATATTGGAAAGATACTAAATTCATTTTAACGGTGAAGTAAGTTTTTTTTGAAGTTATCTCTTATTTTGTTAATATTTCAATATAACTAATGTCTTTTGATGAATAGTGATATTTTGGATGGGTTTTATGTATTTTATAAGTAAAATACTAAACGCATGTTAGTTTGCATTATGATCTAAACAATGGATAAGTTAATACTTAATAGACATCACCGTAATTTATATGACCCTTAAATCCTTATACGAAAACATTGTTATTGTGTAGGTAGACAACACACTCAAAATTTTATTTGTAACAAACTAAACATATTAACAGAAGTTAAGATTTGTAACTAACGTTTCAAATGATAACAGTAAATCATCCGGACAAAATCAGGAAGGACAGTGCAGCTCAAGTACGGCTCAAGCAGATAAAAAGTAACATGTCGAATGGTGTGAGACAAAAAGAACAAAAGTTGAATATAAAATATAATAAGTGTAGTATAGTATAATTTACTAATTTTACAAATATTTTGGATGGCCCCAATATAAGATTTATAAATAAAATTGTATTAATCAATGAATTTCATTCATTTTGGATGGTCGAAGTATAAGCTCTATAAATAAAATTGTATTAATCAAGCTTTATGTTTACATTCCCTCTCGAAACCATGAATTGAGAAAGATGATTGTACCAGTGATCAACCAGAGATATTAACAAAGAAACTATCCGATATAAAGAGTGACACACACTTATTCAATACATTAAATTGGGTTATGTAATATATTTGCCTTTAAGCGGCGGCTCTTCCCAAACAACGATTTTCTAGGCGACAATCAGGCAGCTCTCCGATCTTTTTTTCGGCGAGCGGTGGCTCTAACCACCGCCGGAAAAAGGTTTCCAGGTGTCTCCTCCTCTTCTTCCGGCTACTGGTTCCTTGAGTTTGCAAGGGGGTAGTGCTAGATCTAGGTTTTGGTTTCAGCTCGCGGTTAGCTCTCTGAGGCGTGGCTTATCTGGTTCGTGGTTCGGGTCTATGGTGCGTCGCTTGCTCTCCCTCTTCAGGACTCTTGAGGACAGACTCCGGTTTTGGGTCTGTGCTGAGTCTCGCTCCCTTTTGACCTACTAGTTGTTTCATCTCGTCTCTTCTCAAGCGAGTTCCTGCTCAAGGTTCGGATTTCCCTGGATTTTGGTTGAGTGCTGGGTCAAGCTCCCTCTCTTTGGCTCGAGGACGGCTCAAAGGTTCGTTGGCTTATCTCTTCTCTTCTCCTTTCCTCTTATGCTCATTGTTTAGCGCGCTTGGTCTTTGTAAATTAGACTCAGATTGTTTAGGACTTGAAACTCTAATTCTCATTGAATGAAATTGATGGCTATATAAAGCCTTTACAGAGTAACCGGAGCCTAAACTGAATGCATGAAACTCTGATTCAACTAAGCCTAACGAATCGGTCCTTAGTTGGCCATTACAACACGAAAACAGAAACGTGAAAACACACGTGAAAACAGAGCAAACAACGAACTCCTTTATTTGCGGTTGACTTCTTCCAACAAACTCTCCCTAAACTAAGCTTGGTGTGTCAAGCTTAGCTTATCTCCAGCAGAACAGACTCCAAGCTTGCTCCTTAGACACTCGAACACTTCTCGCTTCAATGGTTTAGTGAAGATATCCGCCACTTGTTCCTTTGATCCACAATGTTCAAGACGAATCACTCCATCATTAACCAAGTCTCGTAGAAATTGAAAACGAACACCAATGTGCTTGCATCTTCCATGGAATACTGGGTTCTTTGACAGTTTGATAGTTGAAGTATTATCGCATCTAATGACAGTCGTCCCACCCATGTCATAACCCAGCTCCTCCAAAATCCTCTTGAACCAAATTGCCTGACAAGCGCACACTGATGCAGCCACATACTCAGCCTCAGTTGTTGACAATGTAACAATCGGCTGTTTCTTTGAGCACCAAGCCACCGCCGCATCATCCATAAGGAAAGCATATCCTGTGGTGCTTTTTCTGTTATCAATATCTCATGCAAAGTCACTATCAGTGTAAACCAATAACTCACCAATCCCTCATTTCTTATACCAGATGCCAAAATCCATTGTACTTTTTAGGTATCTCAAGACCCTCTTCGCAGCCTGTAAGTGCAATGTTGTTGGCTTAGACATATAGCGGCTTAAGAGACTTACAGCAAACTGCAGATCAGGACGTGTGGTCGTGATATACATAAGACTTCCGATTATTTTCTTGTAGAAAGTCTCATTTACTCGTTCTCCTTCATCATCTACACTGAGTTTGCTCTCGGGGACCATCGGATTGCACACAGTGTAGCACTCCTCCATCTCAAACCGTCTCAAAACTTCTAAAGTATACTTCAACTGAGATATGTGAATTCCCTGTGACGTTTGCAGCACCTTGATACCCAGGAAATATAGCATTTTCCCAAGATCAGACATATCGAATTCCCTTTCCATTGATTTTTTAAAATCTCTAATCATCAACATATCATCTCCTCTGTAAATGAGGTCATCCACGTAAACATTAACAATCAGAATATTACCTCGGTTGTTAGTCTTTAGGAACAAGGTTTCTTCGTTTTGAGATTTCACAAAACCCTCCTCGATAAAATATTCTTCGATATGAACCATGCTCTCGGGGCTTGTTTTAAGCCATATAATGCCTTATGAAGTTTGTAGACTTTGTCTTCATATCCTTCTGCCACATATCCCTTTGGTTGCTGAATATAAATATCCTCTTCAATGACTTCATAGAGGAAAGCAGACATTACGTCCAATTGATAAATGTCCCATCCTTTTTAAGCTGCTGTGGTGATAATGGTTCTGATAGTATCTATGCGAGCAACCAGAGCGTACATCTCTGTGTAGTCAATTCCATGTTCATGACAATACCCCTTAGCCACCAAGCGTGCCTTGTATTTATTCACTTCTCCTTGCTCGTTAAACTTGGTTTTATAGATCCATTTCACCCCAATACATTTTGCTCCATCCAGAAGATCTGAAAGTTTCCAAGTCTCATTCTTCTCAATTGATTTTATTTCCTCATTCATGGCTTCTTTCCATTTCAGATTTTTCTCGGCTTCTTCGAAAGTTACAGGATCAGTGGAGCTTATCTCTACCATGTTTACTTTATCTTCTTCATCGGTGATCTCATCTCCGATGACATAGACGTTGAGATACTGTGGAGGTCTGGTTCTTCGTCCCTCCCTCACTTTGATAATCTGCTCATTTTGAGATTCCTCCACACCTTCATCTGCTTCATCGTTTGATTCTTCTTCAGCGATAGTCTCGTCTTTACTTTCCTCCCATGCTTCATTGTCATCGTTCCAAGTTAATTCAGAACTCACATGATGATTTTATCTCCTTCCCAGTCCCAAACCTTTGTTTCTTCAACCACCACATCTCTACTTATTATAATTTTTTTTGTCTTCGGATTTGACTCCTCTGAGAATCCGAATAAATCACATGGTGTGCTTTTGTCATCAAACTTTCCTCACCTTTCATCTGAGATGTGTACGTGTGCTAGACTTCCCCCCATACCCATAAATGTTCCACCGTAGGTTTTACTCCATTCCAAACTTCTTGTGGTGTGATATCTTTCACCGCCAAAGTGAGACATCTGTTAAGAACGTAAAACGTCCAAACCACAGCTTTTGTCCAGAAACGTTTTGGCATTTTCTTGGATGAGTGCATGGACCTGACCATGTTCATGACCGTTCGATTCTTCCTCTCAGCGATGCCGTTTTGTTGTGGAGTATATGCGGTGGTAAGTTATCTGTGAATCCCGTGTTCTTTGTAGTAGTTTGAGAACTCATAAGACATGTATTCTCCTCCTCGATCGGTTCTTAAACCTTTAATGCTCTTTCCTATCTCAATTTCCACCTTCATTTTGAACAGCTTGAAGTGATTGAATGCTTCTGACTTCTCATTCAACAGGTACACCCATGCTTTTTGGCAGTGATCATCAATAAAACACAGAATGTACCTTTTTCCGCCGGTGGATACAGGGCTGATTGGACCGCAGATGTCGGAGTGAATTAGTTCAAGAATTTCCTTGGCTCTCCATTTGCTTTTCTTAGGAATGGGGTTCCTCGGCTGCTTTCTCACAAGACAATATGAGCAAGTAAATTTTTGTGAATCAAATTTTGGAAAACCTCGTACCATTTCTTTGCTCTGCAGTGTTCTCATGCCACTGTAGCTGAGATTACCGTACCGTTCATGTCACAGCCTCGTTATATCTTCTAAGACTGTCTGCAGACATTGATGTGGTTTTGGTTTTGCTTCATCACTTGTCTCGTCAAATAGTATTAACATTCGATTTGGGCTCATCTTGCTCTCCGCTAACAAGCCCATTTCATCATGATATATCTTGGAGTCCAAGACTCAAAAGATTATTTCGGAGTTCCGGTACATAGTAAACATCGCTGATCACATAAACTGCATTGTTTAGAGTCAACTTCAAATTTTCCTTGCCAATAACTTCCATTCTTTTTTCGTTTCCCAGCTTGACGGAATGCTTGAAATTTACATCCATCATCGAGAACAGGTCTCTTTCTCCGCTCATGTGATTTGAGCAGCCTGAATACAGAAACCATGCTCTCTTCCTCGTGTTTTCTCGTTTTTCTGAGAATGTCATCAACAGCTCTGCAGATTTTCCATTGGTCTTTTCTTCTTCAACATAGGCCATCAACAACATCTCTTCCTTGTCATCCTAGTTTGCATAATTCGCTTCTTGTTCCCACTTTGGACATTCATGTTAAAAATGTCCAAGTCGACGACACTTGTAGCATTCCACAATACTCTTGTTGACGGACGTTCTGCCTCGGCCTCGTCCTCTCTCTCTTCCGTTGAATCCTCTTCTTCTGGTTCCTGTTCCTTCGCCGTGTGTTACCTTTATCATTCGGTTTTCTCCTTTGTCAACTTTCTTGAACTTCTGCTCATGAACCACTAGTGAACTTTGCATTTCATCTAGAGAAATGCTCTCAATATCCTTAGACTCCTCTATGGATACCACAACATACATGAATTTCTCGGTCAAAGTTCTGAGAATCTTCTCCACCACCTTCACGTCAGCCATTACTTCTCTGTTACTCTTCTATGCTCTCAGACTCCTTCATCTCCAATATCTCGAAATCCCTTCTCAGTTTTTGCAGTAGCGACTTCTTCACTTGAGCACTTCCCCTGAACTTCTTCTTCATTGAATCCCAAATGATTTTCGAGGATCTCCTATCCAAGATTTGTTCAAATGTGATTCTGTCAATGGACTGATATAGGTAATGTTTTACCTTGTGATCATTTGTTTTGGCGTCGTCAAGCTGATTTTTCTGCTCTGTCATCAAAACCGTTGTGGACGGTAGTTCCTTATATCCATTTTCAATTATGCTCCATAGTCCCTTGGCTCGGAAAAAAATCTCCATCACCTCGCTCCAGTGGTCCCAATGACCATCGAAGTTTGGTAACCTCATCTTGTCGTCTGCCATCTCTCACGTAAGGTTAGCTGCGGCTTTTAGTTCTCAAAAATCCGAAATAGGGCTTTGATACCAGTTGGTAAATTAGACTCAGATTGTTTAGGACTTGAAACTCTGATTCTTATTGAATGAAATTGATGGCTATATAAATCCTTTATAGAGTAACTGGAGCCTAAACTGAATGCATGAAAATAGGAAAGCTACTTGATCAACTAAACCTAAAGAATCGGTCTTTAGTTGGCGATTACAACACGAAAACAGTAACATGAAAACAGACGTGAAAAAAGAGCAAACAACAAACTCCTTTATTTGCGGTTGACTTCTTTCAACAGTCTTTGCTTTTCTCTGGGTGGAGCCCCTGCTCTTTGTTGCCTCCTCTCTTGGTCTAGTTTGTGTGTTCCCTCGTATAAGTTTCTCGGCATTAGGCTAGCTTGGTTTAGTTTCTCGTCCGTTGCAAGGTTCTACTGCTCCATAGGTTTGTTTCTTCGAGGGTTCGTCAAGTGTCTACTTTCTCTTCTTCTGCCATCTTCAGGTGCTTGTTGTTTGCGGCTGTTCATCCGGATAAACTTTTCTCCTTTGCGCCGTGCGCACTCTTGTCTCTGCCTTCCCGTTTTGGTTTCACTTGGGTTCATGCACGACTTTGGAGTAGTATTGTTTTGTCCTAGTTAAAGCTTCATTGCAGTAGCCTCCTCCCAATCAGTTTGGGTTTGCAGTGTTGGGGGCCTTTAGTTTGTTGTGGCTCTCTCCTCAGATGCTCCTTCTACCACCTCTTGCGTCTCAGGTTTGGTGGTCTACTGTCCCTCTTCTTTCTGCTTTTCCTGGTCTCCGTTTGGGTAGGTTTCCTGCTTCTGCGAGCTGCTAAGCTTCGGTTAGGCTTTGCTTTTTTTCGTGGATACTTCTTGTGCTTGCTAGTGTTAAGGTTGTTGGAAGGTGCTCTGTGTTGGCTTGATCTTTAATGGTTAGGTCTCAAGGTCCGGTACTAGTGTGGTGGTTGCACTGTTAATGACTGGATTTGGAGAATTATGGGGTCTCTTGGGTTTTGATTGTATGTTGGTCTCATTGTCTTGCTTGGCTGGCTTCTCAGCGTTTCCTTCAAAGGTTAATGCCTTTTTGCCGTTCTATAGCCACCTCTTCCATCGTTGGTGAGTGAGGCTCCATCTTTCTTTGGGTCTTGTTCCTTTTCAAGTTTCTGGTTTTGCAGCCTTGGTTTCTTCCTCTTGCTCTTCGCTTGCTCGGTGGTGGAATCTTTACCGTGGCTATGGCTGTGCGCTTGCTCATCATTTGCGTTTAAAGGGATTGCTTGAGTTATTTGGTTGGCCCTCTACCAAGTGGGGATGATCTATCGGCATTATGATCTCCCTTCTTCTTAGAGAGTATTGAAAGACAATACTTTTCCTATGCCGTTATTCGTCATTTCATTGTGTTGGCTTCAGTTTCTCTTTGGTCTCAAAGTTCTTCTCATTGAGTATATGCATATCCTTTTAGTATCCCTTTTTTTTTTTTCTTCCATTTATTGTTGTTCTTATGTAATATGTTCTTATGCTGTAAAACTCTTTTACATGTCTTAATGAATACCCTTTATCAAAAAAAAAAAAAGTGACAAACACCCGAAATATAACAAGAATCACAACTTCACTAAGTTTGTTGTCTCCCAATCAAGAGATCTCAGCCATTGAATCATCTCTGGGGTTCTCTTTAGCTTCTGATCTCCGTTCGATTCTTGAAACCGATTTTCATGTTGGTACCAATTTCCCCAATTGGCGAACCGGGTCGACCCGAAATAATAATCTTATTTTTTTAAGATCTGAATGGTTTAAACGCAGCGGTTACGATTACAAGTATAGAAGTTTGCAGAAGCGAGTGGTTACGGTTATAAATATTGTTAAACGATTTTCTACATTGGTTTATTAATTAGAAATCTGAGTTGATGACGGTTGCGGTAGTGATTTAACATCAAATATATCAAATAAATTTATAATATATAAATTTTTTAGGAACACAAAAATTGTATTAATCGTGAAACCACAAACGGGTGGTGGAGCGTGTTAGGATGTGAGGGGTTAACCGTGAGTTTGGACGACGGTTTTGGAAGCTGAGGAAAGCAGGATGGGCGGAAGATGAGGTTCCCGACATGATGATGATGGACGGTGTAGATTAAGACATGTGTACGAAAGCGGTGGTAAGAGGATCATCAGAAATGTTTACGGTGACCGTTTCTCCGCATTTCTGATGATCATCTTCCTCCATACATGTGTCCTTACGGTGGAGAAACGTCAAGACATCTGTTTCTTAATGACCGTTGAATCAAATCAAAATTCAGCGGTTGGGATATTTTACTTATGTAAATTGCTAATTGTCTTGACGACAAAAAAAAAATTCCTAAAATGTCTGTGTTAGATAAAAAAATGCTAAATGTCTGTCTTAGATGGATTTTTTCAAGATATTTATGTTTAGTGGATTTTAGGAAAATGGTCAGAGTATGATTTTCATAATTGGTTATTGGCGATGAAAATAATAATATACTTAAATGTTACACTTACCTTAGAGAATTAATTGGATGGCAAAAAATATAGATCTCTCCTTGATTATAAGAAAGAATAAAAAAAAACTTAAATGCTGGTTTCTGAAGAAAAATATAATATATAACCCGATGTAGAAAAAAGAAGACACGATGTAACCCCTAAGACGCATGTTAACTTTATTTCAAAAAACAAGGATGAGCCAAATTGAGAGAGTAAATTAAGTAAAGATACATAACTTTATCAAATATGGATTGGCGAACAAACAATAGATTTTGTTGTTGTTGTGGTCTATTACATCATTATGATAAGAGATATTTGATATAATCCTATTACGATGTCATTCGACTATCTATAGTATATGTGATTACGATGAATAACTTCTTTAAACAACAATTCTACAATACCAATTCAACAAGAGTTCTACATATACAACATTTTCATGTTAGACATGCTCTCTCCACAATACTCGGATTTACAATGGAGGTTCTGCATGTATGACATCCCATAATGGACACTCTTCTCGCAACATGAGACCACAACAGATGAATCTATCTACAACACTCTGGAACCTCTGATAAGTTTACATCTATTAATGTGCAAGAAACTGCGCTCTCAGTAGATCGAACCCCAGACTTGGTGTATAAACTTTTAAACCCTTGATCTGGTGTAGAAGTGTTTAAACTCTTGACGAATGGACCAAGTGTGCTTCCATAAACAAACAGTAGTTTATTGAAATTTTCCATGTAACATGCAACAAGAAAATGCAGAATCTAAGTCCAGGATAAAGCCTAAACTCTTAATATAATCTTCTATTTGTTATATGCTTTTTACAAATTATATATAAATGCATTTATCAAAAATATAAACATTAAATTAATATTATAATATTTATAAATAGAGATTAAATCTTGATTTGTTAATTTAATCATATGTTTATCACAAAACTATGTGTTATATAGACAAAAATATGTATGACTATTTTCTCAGTAATAAAATTAAAGGAAAATACCATTAAAAACTTCCAATTCAATACATTTTTCCAACTTAAACATCCAACTTTTTGTGTTTCTAGTTAAAACTTCTAATTAAATAATTTTTCCAAAACAAACTTTTAAATAATCTAAAATGTGTGTGATGTTGGGTAGACTAACGGTCAATGCTAATTTCATCTTCACTGTTAAAAAACAAAGTTTTTGTCCCAAAATTATTACTTTTCTATTTAACTAGAAAAGGCTAAAAAAACAATAAAAAATAATTTAACAATAAAAATTATATTTTCTAAATAAAAATATAATTATCTTCAATTAGCGTTATTCTTAAAAAATTGTTTTTTTCTTTATATTTTTAATTAAATAAATAAAAATGTAAATTCCTAAACTAATTAAAAATATTTTTAAGTAAATAAATAAGAAAATATTAAAAATAAATTAATTGATTATAATGTTAACAGCTAACATTGGATATAACTCAAGATTGTTAATATTAGTTAAATTAATTGTGTTAAATTTTTATTTTTATATTTCTTTATATTATTATTAAATTTTTTAATATTATATATAATTAATTTATGTTAACATTGTTAATATGAACGATAATATTTTTAATTATTATATTATTTGTTAATAATATAAATAAAATTATATTTTTATTTTATAAAATAAATTATATATTTTTTTATTTTATTTATTTTATCACTTTTTTATTTTTTAAAAATAAATTATAAAAATAAAAATATAATTTATTTCTAAAACATTATATTTATAAAAATAAAATAATTTATATTTACGTTTTTTGTAAAATAAATTATATTTTTGTTTTGTTTTTTATTTTTTTAATAATTTTTATCTTTTTCTAGTTAAATAGAAATAACAATTTTTAGACAAAAAATTTGTTTTTTTAATGGTACTAGATGAAATTAGCGTTAACCGTTAGTCAACCTAACATCACGCACACTTATTTAAAAGTTTGTTTTTGGAAAAATTATTTAATTGGATGTTTTAACTGGAAACACAAAAATTTGGATGTTTAAGTTGAAAAATGTTATTGAGTTGGAGGTTTTTTTATGGTATTTTTCCTAAAATTAATGGTCATGTGGTTAATTTTTCTTTCCATCTAGGGTCATTTGACCAATAAAATCTTAGTATAATCAATTCATCACTATGATATTGATAGTTTTGCATTTCTTAGTAATTAATATACTTATTGCATGATGAATTTTATAGTGTGACTTTTTAATTTTAATAAAAATGTTTATAAAACTTCACATTGTGTATTGGTTACTTGATTTTTATTATTAATAGTGATTTCAAAATTATAAATCATTAAATGTTAAAGATAGTCGGAGTTATTATAGAAACTCAAAAGGCTAAATAAATATAGATATAAAAAAATATAAGGTATCAAATAAGGAATCTTAGAGTTTTTGGGAAAAGAGACTTTTATAGTATTAACAGAGTTTATGCTTCAAAGGTATTTTAATAGATTTAGTGACATTATACAAGAAAAAAAAAAAGGTAAAACTAAAAAATCAGGTTGTTGTAAATACAATTTAGCATAATAAGAATATATAATTAACTTAACATAAAAATTTGTAAATTTAGAAAAATAAAATATGCTAACATAGAAAATATATCCATAGAATTCACTAAATTTAGAGATTTGTTTTTAAGAATTAATATTATTAAAAAGTATTAAGACATGAACATTATTTTTGGCCAAGAACTATATATATATACATATGTGCTAAGCTCTAGTTTTCAAACTCCTCAATACTTTCATTTTCTGAAATCATTCTTAGTTATTTTCTAAAGCAGTTAGAGTTTAGAAAATGGATCCGAATATGTTGATAATAAAAAAAGTAACAGACACTGATCTTCGCGGTAATTTGATTTTACCCAAAACAAAGATTGAGAACATATTAAAAAAGGTGAATATTACACTACCACGAAATGGTATTCAAGTGGAAGTTCTAGATAATGACAAATCATATTGGGTAAATCTTAATAAAAACAATCATGGTTATAACATCGGAGTTGGGTGGAAAAATATCAGAGATGCAAATGGTCTTAAAACAGGCGATATCATCCAATTATATTGGAAAGATACCAAATTCATTTTTATTATGGAGTAAGTCTTTTTTTTCAAATTTATCTCTCATCATTTTTTTTATTTTTTAATATATCAATTTAACTATTTTTATGAATAGTGACATTTTTGATGGGTTTTATGTGTGTTTATAACTAAAAGCAATATCAATATTTATGATGATCTAAATTACTAATAAGTTAATAGATATTACCGTAATTTATATGAACTTGAAAAATTATACAAAAATATAGTATTATGATGTAGTTATAGAACATATTAAAAACTTTATTTGTTTAGAAAATAAAATTTATTAATAAAAGATAAGATTTGTAATTAAAGTTTTCAATGGTGACAGTCGATCATACGATACGGAACAAACAAATCAGGAAGGAGACTGTAGCTCAAGTACAACTCCTGCAAAAAAAAAGTAATATGCAGAATAAATAGTGCGTGACAAACGGAACAAAAGTTGAATATTGAATATAATAAGTGTGGTATAAACATTTTAATTTACTAAATTTAAAAATATTTTGGTTTTTGGATGGCCAAAATATAAATTCTATAAATAAAACTGTATTAATCAATGTATTTAGTTCATATATTTACTTTTACATATTTTAAATTAAACCTAAAATAAAACGTAATTTATATATACTTTTATATCTATATTTCAAAACATAGATAGTCGGAGCTACTGTAGAAACTAGAAACTAAAGAAATATAGATATAAACAAGTATTAGGTACCAAATAAGCAGATTAAAGTTTTGGGAAAAGAGATTTTTATAATATTAATAGTGTTTATTTTTCAAAGGTATTTAATATATTTAGTGTATATATATTATATAAGAAAAAAGTAGGACTAAAAATAAGGTTGTTGTAAATTGTATAAGAATATATAATTAAATTTTCATAAAAATTGCAAATTTCGAAAAATAACACATGCTAACATAAAAAATCTATCCATAGAATATACTCAATTTAGAGAGTTTTTTTTCAAAATAATTAATATTATTAAAAAATTTAAAAGACAAACATATTTTTGGCCAAGAACTACTTATAATAAACATGTGTGTTGAGCTCTAGCTTTCAAACTCTTTGATAGTTTCATTTTCTGAAATCATTCTTAATTATATTTCTAAGGCAGTTATGCCTTAAAGTTTAGTAAAATGGATCCAAATATGTTGATAATAAAAGCGTAACAGACACTGATCTTTCCAAGCAAAATAGTTTGAGTTTAGCCAAAATGAAGATCAAGAACATATTAAGAAAAATGAGAGAATTATTAACCAAAAAAAAATTGAGAATTACAGTACCACGAAATAGTATTCAAGTAAAAATTCAAGACAATGACAAATCTATTGAGTAAACCTTAACCAAACACAACCATGGTTATTATATTGGAACTGAGTGGAAAAATATCAAATATGTGAATTGTCTCGAAGTGCGTGTCGAATTATATTGGAAAGATACCAAATTATTTTCTTTTGTGGAGTAAGTCTTTTTTTTTGCTAAATTTATCTCTCATTAGTTTTTCATTTTCATAATATATCAATTTAATTAACTAATTTTTTCGTGAACAAACAAGTTAGAAATGAGAGTGTAGTTTAAGTAAAGTGCATAATAAGTGATATGCGACAAGCGAACAAAAGTTGAATGATGAATATAATAAATGTGGTATAAATATTTTAATTTACTAAATTTTATATATATATTGGATGGCCAAAATATAAGTTCTATAAATAAAACTGTATAAATCAATGTATTTAACTCATAGATTTACTTTTACATATGTTAAATTAAAAATAAAATAAAAATAAAAACTGCACCCTAAACACACCTAACTAACAAAATGAGAGGTTACAATACCAGAAAATTAAATCAATGCTGCAATATTATCTATCTTCAAAGCATAAGTTGTTTAACAAAAATCTTTTGTAATGAAGTTTCAAAAAAGTTGTTTCTAAAAACAAAAGTTCATGTGTTCGGTAATGCTCTGGAAATTACAACCCATAATATGTTAAAAAAATGTTTACAACAAATGCACGACACAAATTCAATTCGTAAACTCTCTACTAAACAACATCAAATGAGAGAATTTGATCAACCATAGAAGATTTTACTCAGCTGCAACACTCTCATTACTTCCTCCATTGCCAGAATCTGACAAAGTTTCAAGATCTGTACGAACATCTTTTACTTCTTGTGGAAGATTATTATCTGACAAAGAATCAGAATGTTCTTGATCGTTCTGAGTCACTTCTGTCTCACCATTCTTGTCGCTTTCCACTTTCTCTGAAGTTTCCTCTGCTTGCTTTTGTTCAGTATCAGGATTGTTAGATTCACTTGTGTCTTCGTCAGTCTTCTTCTCGTTTTCCTCTACTTGTTCCTTCTTCTCACTCTCAGTATTTTCATTTTCCTTTGAGTCGTTGGACGATGACTCTTCTTTCTCAGTTTTCTCGGTTTCTTTGTCTTTAGTTTCTTCTTGGGACAAAGATTCTTCTTTCTCCTTTGTCTCGGTTTTGTTGTCTTTGATTTCCTCTTGCGACGAAGACTCTTCTTTCTCCTTTGTCTCTTTTCCCTTGTCTTCGGTGCTCTCTTGGGAAGAAGACTCTTCTTTCTCCTTTTTCTCGGTTACATCTTGCAAAGACTCTTCTTTCTCAATTTTCTCAGTTTCTTTTTCTTTAGTTTCCTCTTTGGGCGAAGACTCTTCTTTCTCTTTTGTCTCGTTTTCGTTGTCTTTAGTTTCTTCTTGCGATGAAGACTCTTCTTTCTCAGTTTCTTTGTCTTTAGTTTCCTCTTGGGGCGTAGACTCTTCTTTCTCTATTTTCTCAGTTTCTTTGTCGTCTTTAGATTTCTCTTGGGACGAAGACTCCTCTTTCTCTATTTTCTTGGTTTCTTTGTCTTCATTTTTCTCTTGAGAAGAAGACTCTTCTATCTCCTTTTTCTCGATTTCCTTGTCTTGAAACAAAGAAATTTCTTTCTCCTTAGCCTCGGTTTCTTTGTCTTTAATTTCTTCTTGAGACAAAGACTCTTCCTTCTCCTTTGTCTCGTTTTCCTGATCTTTACTTTCCTCTTGAGATGACACTTCAGAAACCTTCTCTCTCTCATCCTCTTCTTTCCCAGAAGATTCACCGTTAGAATCATTGACCACCTTATCCAACATCTCATTCTTCTCCATAGATTCACCTTCAGATTTTATTTCCTCCGAGGAATCTGATTCATTACCTGAGGATGAACCAGTTTTCTCATCACTGCTACTTTCCCCATTATCGGTTGTTTTTGGCAAAACACTCTTGATAACAGAATCTTCCACTTCTTCAGTCTTTAGACCAGACTTATCTTCCACTTTTTCACCGTTCTCCGCTTTGTTAGTCTTCTCCTCAGACTCATGAACTACCTCACTAGAAGCATCATCTCCCTTGTAATTATTCTCTCTTGCTTCTTCATTATTCGTCTTCTCTTCTATATCCTTTTCTTTACTCTCCTCACTCTCCTCTGTACCGCCATTATCTTTCTTCTCTTCAACCTCACTCTCTTCGTTACCACCACCATTTTCTTTCTTCTCCTCAACCTCACTCTCTTCGGTACCACCGCCATTTTCTTTTTTCTCCTCAACCTCATTCTCTTCGTTACCACCACCATTTTCTTTCTTCTCCTCAACCTCACTCTCTTCCATACTTCTCTTATCTTTACTCTCCTCGCTCTCTTCCACACCACTATCATCTCTCTTCTCTTCAACCTCACTTTCCTCGGTTCCACCGACATTTTCTACCTTCTCGTTCTCCTCCACACTGCCATTATCTCTCTTCTCCTCAATCTCATTCTCTTCACTTTCCTTCTCCTTATTCTCTTCACCAACCTCAACAATCTCATCATTCTTATCATCTCCGCCATTGTCAAAATTCCTACTTCCTTCATCCTCAACAAGAGGATTCAAATCTTTCCTCCCAAGCTTCACAACTTTATTATCATCACCAACACCAACAACAATCTTAGAACTTTCTTCAAACTGAGCTTTCTTCTCATGAGAATGCTTCACTTGATAAAGCAACCATATTCCCACACTAAGTAACAATGTCAATTGAATACAATGCTTCACTTTGAAACCCTTTGATCTCTGTCCTCTTCTTGGTGAAGATCTAAACATACTTAAATAACCTAATTGAATCAAAAAAATCAAACCCAAATCTCAGATCTTGAACAATAACACTAATCAAAATTCGATAAATGCATAATGATTGGAACAGATCTAAATTCAATTGAACCATTACACTACATATATGAATAATTAGAAACAAAATCTATAATAAAAACGGAAACTTTACCAGGAAATGCAACTCAAGAGAGCAGCTTGAGAATGTTTTTTTTCTTCTGGGAAAATAGAAAGATGAAGAATTTTTTGATTTAGAGATCTGGAGAATGTGAAAGAGAGAGAGAGTAATGCCACTAAAATCGTGCGTCCCTTCAATTGGAATCAACCAAATTGCAGAGAAAAATATAGTTTTTTTCCTTTTTCTTCGTTCTTATTTAATTAGAGCTTTACACTTGGAAGAGGAGAGGCCATGTGAATATGATTGAACGTCGTCGTTTTAGTTCTTATTGAGACACCGACAGTTTCTAATGACGTCGTATTTTATGTAACGCTTGTATTGTGGGCCTGCTATCAGAAACATTTAGGTCAACTATGGCCCATTGAAAAAATTAGGGATGGAGATTCGATTTCAGTTTGGTTTGGTTTGGTTCAGTTTATTATTTGGGTTTTGTTTTTTTTTTAGATGTAGAATTTGGTTCAGTTTGGAATAAAAACTTATAACAAAAAAAAAATGTAGCTAATTAGTTTTACTTAATATTATAGATTTTTAGAATATTTTCATGTATTTTTATATAATTTAGTTACATATATTAATTGTTAGTGAATTTAGTTAAACAGTTCCGTTTTATATAATTCAGGTACAGTTTGGGTTATTCTATATATAGAAAATTTGAGAAAATCCCATAAAAAAAACTGCTAAGATGGCAAACACTTCTACTTTAAATCTCCAATGTTTTTAACTCCCACGTTAAACTTCCAAAATAAAATTTTTGTTAATTTAAACCCTCAAAGTGGTATTTCGATTTGCATCGATACTTCAGATCACAGAAAAATTAACTCCAGATCGTCTTGATTATCAGCTAGCACATATATGGCATAGTTACATGGTATATATGTTAAATGCTTCATCAACTGAGTTAATTTTTCGCCAACAGAGTTAACTTTTTCGTGATATGAAGTGTCGGTATGAACCGGAATGCCACTTTGAGGGTTTAAGTTAGCAAAAAATTCACTTTGAATATTTAAAATGTGAGTTAAAAACTTTGAAGATTTAAAGTAGAAGTGTTTGCCACCTTAGAAATTTTTAATGGGATTTTCCCTAAAACATTTTATAGCGTTTAAGGTTTTCTAAAATTGGGTTCAGGTCTATGTTACTGAATATCGTTTTGATTTGGTAATTTTACCCAATTCTAAGAAAAATATTATAAACAAATACAATTTTTACTAGTATCATTCTTTTGACGGAAAAAAGTAAAAAAAAAAAGTTACTGATTTTGAAGATATTCAACTTTACTTGAAAACTGTAATATAAGTTCGAAGTTAATAGATTTGTAACAAGTTATGTTAAGGTTATAATTGGATTCGTTATTTTAAAATTTTAATAGAATAAATGTTGGCTTTAACACCATGAGAAGAGGTATTGATTGAATCATTTCACGTTTGGTTGTTCATTTATCTAATATAAAATTTTGGGGATTTTAGATTTTGCAGTTTTTAAGGATGGCTCACCAATGCCCAAAGGAACGCCTTATATTTTACGGGCTACGGCCGGATATATCAGCTGGTGGAATCATCTCATGGAGCAAAAGCAACAAGAGTTTCGTCATTTGGAAATCAAGAAGAGCTAATTCGCAGAAAGTTTATTTCTGAGATTCTTTTGCAGCACGTTCACACAGTTTATGTCTAGGCTTAAGATTTATCTAAGTGTTTTGTATTAGCCATCACCATCAGTGCATCACAAAGGATCCGGTTGTAAGGCCATGTTGGACCTCCCAGAACAAAATACAAAACTGAAACGTTCTTCCTTTGTAACACTACGGGCAATATATCTTGTGGTAATGAGTTCTCTTTGGAAAGTGAACCGAAAATGAAATGACATGAAGACGTACAATAGCATGAACAATAAGTATGGTTTGGTCAGATTGCATGTAAAGCAACGGGCATGCATTAATATTAAAGTCCATGTGTGATTTCAATATAGTGACTAATAAAATTTGCTTACCAATATAGTTGAACTAAGATTTTCGTGACCATGACAAGAAAGAGAAAAAATGAGTGCAATAAATTACCAGGAAAAGAAATAAAGAAATTTTGACGAAAGGAGATGAAAATTTGCACATAATGAATAAAATCAGTAACAATAATAAATGTATATTTTAGTATTATTTAAAATTAAATATTTATTATTTAAATAAATAAAACAGTGAACAGTAGTAATTTGATTTTAAAACATTTTTCCTAATTTAAAAATTTCTTTTATGAATTTAACATATAGATATCTCATTTTCAATTATTAATGTTAATATTAGTTAGCATACAAAATGTTTATTTGAAATTCTCATTTTTAGTTTGAGTTTTATGTAGAAAAATCTCTTAAGAGTAATATTGTTCTATTATTTTTTGGGAAGAATGAATTTGGAGGGATAAAGAGGAAAACATATGTTTCAACTTTAAAAACCAATTCCCTTTTAATAGCGTAACTCTTGAAGAATCTTAAAAAAAAAATAAAAAAAATCATATTCTTCTTTTTCACAAATGGATCATTAATCGATGCCTAATTGTTTTTACTTTTTAGGGATGTCATGGTCTTATTCTTATACCAAATCTTATTTAAAACAACTTTTATTAGTGAAAAAAGTTTGAAACAAGAAGTCGACAAACCGACAATTTAACCAGCAAATGACACATGTCTTATGCTGTTCTAAATAAGCTAATTACGTACGTGCACACGTAAACGAATTCCAGCAATCATTAAGGACCCCAAATAAATTAATCACCATATATAAATAATTCACTACAAGAAAACAGGTGAATTTCGACTGGAACCAAACTTCAAAGAGAAAACCGAAAAGGTTAATTGTTAAACACTTGACTAAAACCAGTTTCCAGTCGTATTCATTTATAACTACTTCACTCGTATACAAACTTGTAGAGTTATAGGTACCCAAAAAAGTTAGTAAAAGTATAACTAAATATATTTATATTGGATTGCGTTGAATACTTAAGACTGAACTAAGGGCGTGGTCAGACGTCGCTTGTTCTTTTTGTGGGTGTTGATGATATCACATGCCATCTGTTCTTTGAAAATGATCCGAATTTTAAGACAACTTTTGCATGGGATGATTACGGTTCAAATATGATGCAGATGCAAGATTCAAGGATGAATCTTTCTTGATTGGCAAGATATGATACAGCGAAATATTTAGATAATTTCTAAATATTTTTATTATTATCTTTATTTAATTAATTATAATTAATATAGGATTTTAGGGGTTTTAGGGCAGTTATTATTATAAATGTCCTTCTATGCTCATTGTATTATGAAGTTGTTATTGAATTTGATATAAATTAATAAAGTTGAGATTTGTCTCTTTTATGAAAGAGTTTTGCGAAACCACTGAGAAAATATTCTCAAACCCTAATTATCCAAATATTTTTATAATCCACGGATCTTTAATTATATCCCTAGAAGTTTCTGCTCTATCAAAATATGATCTGAGATTATGTTTTGTCAGTTCAAATATATTCCAATCAATGTTAACTTTTTAATAGAAAAATGAGAACATTCGTAAATTATCATGAATAAACTCATCAAACATATTTCGACTAAATGTACTATTATTTGTTGCACACACAAAACAAATATTATTATTTATTAATATATTTTTGGACATCATCTACTTACATATAAAATGTTATAGAAATCACAATAGTATTTCAAATATATTTTTAGACATTATATTTTCTTGTTTAGATAGACGAAAAATGAATATACTTGAAATATATATTTTGTTTCGAGCATAGTGTTTGAAAAATACTCAGTTTTATTAGTTTTGTCAGATCATGTGGTGATGCATATGGGTGGACATTCCGATTTACGGTTTGGTTCTGATTCTGTTTTTTTAGTTTTCGGTTTTATAAGAAATGAAACCATTTAGAAACCGATTGAAATACGGTTTGATACGGTTTGGTTTTCTTCGGTTTATGGTTTTAACTGTAATTAATTCAGTTTGGTTTGGTTTCGATTTCGGTTTTTGTAGATGATTTTATAATTTTATAACAAATAATAATTAAAAATTTAAAATCAAAACGTTAAATTTGTAATTGTATTTGTATTTGTAAAAATTCAAACTCAAAATCGAATAATTGAAAAGTCAAATTCAAAATCGAATAATTGAAAAGTCAAATTCAAAATCGATTCTATTAAAAAACTTAAAAGAGAATAGAAGTCAAACTTAGTGATGCGGGTTGCAAAAATAACTTAATGAAACTCTAATTGAAATAAATGAATGATCTAAAACCTTAAATTATATATAAGATGCTTATATCTCTAGAATTTTTGTATATTTCTTTTATTAATCTTTTTTGTGCAACCATTTTAAGGTACTGTTGTTAATTTTTAAGAAATTAGGTAACACAAGTATCAATTTAAGCATATATAATAAGTAGATTAAAAAAAAATTTAAACTGTGGTTTTATGGTTTTAAACCGAACCGAACTGAAACTCAAGTAAATTTTATAATAGGATCCAAATGGGTTTTTAAGCAAAACCAAAACTAAACCGAAATACAAATTTACGGTTTGGTTTGGATCAGTTTTTTTTGTTACGATTATTTTACCCACCCATGGTGATGTACATAAGAGCACTTCCTCTAAACATTTTTGAGGCACAGACAAATAAGGACGGGTCTCGCTAGATGAGTAACGAAAATTTGAAAATTCTACGATTAACGTATTTAAAAATAAAGCATTTTAACAACAACAAAAAATGCATTTAAAAATAAAATTATAGTCTCTTTTTGTTCAAAAATAAAATTATAGTCAATATATTGTATCCAATATATTAACAGTTATTTTAATCAAAATAAAAACATATTAACAGATTTGTATTCCTTTTCATCATGGCTCTGATATCATATTAGTTTCCCTCCAAAACCATGAGAGAAACAAATTAGGGGAAAATAATAAAGCTTCATTCAAGTGTAATTGAGATATAAACCAAAGTTTATATACAAGCAGAGTAAACCAAGGATAATTAACCCAACTAAACCTATATCTCTAATAGAAATCAATCAAATCTTTAGCATGCGTTTTAAAAACATGAAAATTGGAGAAAAACTAATTATTTCAAATTTTGGTAATGCAAAATATAAATATAGAAGAAAAGATGCTTAACACACGCAAAATATGCTTTAACAAACAAAAACACACGCAAACTATGAATTTAGTTTTAGTAAAGCAAAGTAGAAATACATCAAGCTTACAATTTTATCTTAGAAGTTGTTTTCTTTATTATAGAATTTTATCTGAGAAGTTTTCTCATTTTTTAACAATTCCAATAAACTATCTGTGTCACTGTGTGGATTGGGGTTTAACATGAACACATGATGTCTCACTATCAAGCGCTAGGCCGGCCTGACTATGGAGTTTCATGTGAGATGGGGATGTACGTAGTAAAATTGAAAGATGCATATCATGTAAATAATAAATGCATGGTACTATATTAAAAGGTATATAATTGAATATCTTCATAAAATTATACACGAGAGAAATTTGGAGAGAAAATCACGTGAAATCTAGGCTAAGATCGATTTCTC
>CM051377.1:1554537-1579537 GCA_028015245.1 Cardamine occulta
TCGAACGCAAAATTATATAAATTATTTTTATTTAACCAGTCGAAATAATAACTGTTGGATAAACTTCAATTCGGATTAGGAGAAGATAAAAGTGTTAGAGATAATTGTAATAGATTTAGGAGTTATCTAGTTTCTATTTTAAGTGCTATTAGGAATAAGATTAGCAATGTTGTTGTGCTAATCACTATAAATATTAATGTTGAGTTGTGACATTGATCAAGAAGATTGAGAGTTTAGAAAGATTTTCTAAACAAAGCTGAGTCTTAATCTTGAGAGACTTTAAAAACATATTTTACATCCATTAAAAAAATCTGGTGAATGTAATTTTCTATGGTTATATTTATCCTGAAGAGATTAATCCAGTGTTATATGTCCGGATCATTCTCTCATAATTTTTTTTTTTTAATTCACGTGAAGCATGCCCCACCTTACACCCCATTGAGATAGAGCATCTCGCGTCTTCACGGTACTTGTCTTTCAAATTTAATGCTCATTTTTTCCATGTGTGTATATACTTATATATCATTGTTACTTTTAATGATTATGAAATTTATTATTTTCTTCACAAGAAAAGTCATTTTTTCAGTTATTATCAATTATTTTTATAGTCTACAACTCATGTATACACTTTATAAATTGAAAAGCCGAATTATAAAATGGACAATATAATAATACAAATCATTACACTATAAATCCGGAATTTTTTGTTACTAGCTTTCTTAACATCATGATTTGTTTTACTAGCATCATGCGTTTTGTTTGTCATTGAACTCCCTATCGGCTAATTGAAAAAAGAGTAGGTTTCTCAACAAAAACAAAAAAAATCGCAAATCTATACTCAGATGAATAACTTAACCAAAGCATTAAATATCTTTTATAATAAATTATTTTCTGTTTATAGTTTATGAACTTTTATACACTTTAGGCGACAAATTTTTTTACCCAATGACTAAAATGTTGCTCAGATTTACTCTAATTTTGTTTTGGTTACAATATTCACTCTGTTCTAGTTTCTTTTTATAAAAGGTATTGAGTAATGAGTACCCACAATAAAAGTATTAGAAAATTTAGTACTATTATTCTTATTGTTTGTGTGATCTATGTATTCACATTAAATCTAAAAACAAAAAATTGTTAATTAAAAAGTTAATTTAAAGTGATGCATCAATACACGTGAGCTAACCTCCAAATCCCACACCCTTTATCTCTCTCGCTTAAAATCCTTTACACCCATTAAATGATTTTCCTTTTTTTATCTGAAATTTCTCTTTGGATAATCCATAAATATAATATTTTGAGTAAAAGTATTACTTTCACATCAATTTAATGCATTTTTAATCTGATTCCACAACTCAATTTTGGATTTTACTTAAAAGGGAAAAGTATGGCCCTACTGAAACTTTTCAAAGTTGTGGCTTTCCCATCTGCTTAGTATTTCTATCTAACTTTTATATTTATTGGTAGGAAAACATACTTTCCATCCATTTTTCTTTCCTTTTTTGGATTCAAGAGTTGGAAAACAAATCAAGTTGATACCAACGCCTTGTTTAGATGAATGATGAATCTAATTTGTAAGTTTTTTTTTCTTATGATAAAGTCTTAATTAGCAGATATTTTCACAGGATACAATATAAGATTCTTACTTTTTGTAGAAATAATCCAATGAAGATTATACAAGCTTGAATGGTCATACACTAATAATATAATAGGAGATAACAAAAGAAACTGTATTAGTTGTTTTATGTGATGTAAAATATTATCTACCATTATATAGATGTCGTATTTTAGCGTATAAAGTTCTGTTTTAGATTGAGATATGTAATTTAGTATGCTTGTAACGTATCACCACATCAATTGAATGCGATTTAAATTTAATATATATACCTTATAGATTTTGTTTTCCAATTTTTATGATCACTATATATGCCGCCCCATAAAATCTAAGTACTGAGAAGAAAGTAATTATCGGCTTATTATTATGGATTCGAATTTCTATTGTATATTTATATATCAAAACATGATTACTTTACTTGAGTAAATTTGAAGGTGAGAAAATAAGATAGATTCATTAGATTGAATACTATTTATTACCTTTTTCTACTAATAAAATAATTATTACAATACAAACTATTCTTTTTCCCAAACCAACAATCCCACTGAAAAACAAAGTGGGGAATTGTAGAAGAGACCATCTATACCCATCTTACCCTTTCTAACATATTTCTTGTGTTCTTCCTACTAATTAAAATGCCTCCCAAAAAAAAAATTTAATTAATATTTAAGTAATAAAAAAGAAACTAATTACTTATATTCAACAAGCTGCAGAGGGATTGGTAAAAGGGTTGAAGAAGTGAGGCTTTGAGGAGATGGAGAAAGCTCCTTTGGCCGTACTTCCATCAACAACCACCGCGGTAGCCACGCTGCTGCCACCTCCGGCACCTCCTCCTCCGTTACCGCCGCCGCTTCCGATTCTTTCACAGGAAGGACACATCGTTAGAGTCGATGCTGGCATGTGCATGTAAAAAGGCTGATGAGTCAATTTTAGGGTTTTGAGTTCTTGAATCTCTTTCTGAAGTCTTATGTTCTCATCTGTTAATGTTTCACAACATTTCTTCAAAAACTCACAGTCTACTTCTGTTTGCTTCAGCTTTGTCCTGCTCAAATTTGCATTAAATAAATAAAATCTTTGATTAAAGAAAATAACATCACATACAAAAATTTCTGAATATTAAAGACACAGTTTCCGACTCCTGAATAATCAAATATTGTGATAATTAATAAAATTACCTGGCTCTTCTATTTTGAAACCATACTTCAACTTGTCTAGGCCTTAGATTCAACTGTCTAGCCAGAACTTGCTTTTGCTTCTGTAAAATAAAAATAAAATACAAATTTTAACAAAAAATAAAATAAAATAAAAGAAAACCAGGAGATAAGGATTATCAAAAGTGATTAATATTAAAAAGGATTAGGATTAAGGATAATTACGGGATTAAGAGTGCTATGGTGTTTGAAGCTTTCCTCAAGAAGAGCAGATTGTTCTTTTGTAAGCCTAAGTTTTTTTCTAGCACTAACACCTTCTTCATCTTCATGATAATCACTTATAACTCTCTCCGTCGTATCCTCCTCCTCCGGCGACTCTTCACCGCCGTCTCTCTCTCTCTTCACCACCCTCCCGCTTGAGAAAGAAGAGACTCCGCTGTGAGAGGACGTCTGACGGCAAAGCTGGTCACTTCCCGCAACAACCGTCACCGAGGGATCGCCGGAGAGGCTTAGAGTCAACGACGGCTCGAGCTTGTAACCGGAGGATCGCTTGATGGGATTATTGTAATCATTTGAAGTTGGTGAAAGACCTAATCGAAGAACAAGACCTGTGTTGCATGAATCATCAAAACCCATCTGAGTGAAAATAAAAACAAAAAATCTTATGAATTTCTCGATCTTTGAGATTTCTAGAGGTAAGAAAGAAAAAAATCAATGATTTTTTTTTGGTGAAGTTTAGAAGATAATGGGAGGAGATGAAGCCAAGGGGCTTTTTAAGAAGGAGAAAGAAAATTATTTTTTGTATTTCAAAAAAAAAAAAATTGATGGGTGGTGGGATGGCTAATGTTAATCAAAGGGTTGATTTATTTATTTTATATTTTTCTTAAAGGAATGATTTTATTTTCTTGGCAGCATTTTTTATTTCCTGAAAAAAGAATAATGTGGGAAATTTATGATGGCACAATTCTCTCTTGCTTTTATTTTTCTCACTTGCAGAGGTTGACCAAATGAGCATCCCACTTGGCACTTGCTACTATTCTTCCCACTATGAGAAAAGTCCCAAATTGTTTTAAATGATTTTATATTTGGTAGAATATAATTATCATATCCTGAACATAAATTTAATATTATTTCCCTATTATAATTTAAAGATTTCTCTGGTATCATTAGCTCAGTCGACATAGTATTTTAGATTTTATAATGAAATATTCAGTTTACCGTAGACAAAAGAATCTCCATCTATCATTTTTTTCTAATGCGGCTTTAACTATTTTAGTTTGTTTTTTCCGAACCTTTTATTTTGATTTTATAATCATTTTTTCTATTAAAAACCTATCAAATTAGTTTAGGGACACAATGATTCTTGCCGTACACTATTTTTTTTTTAATTATGGGAACTCTTTTTCATTTTATATACTACTTACTTATACACACATATATGTATGTGTTTATGGAAATTTTCAATTGTTACGGTACAATTCTATCAAAAATGGACTCATTTTTTCCGATGTTTAAGAGGAAAATATGATTCTCCATCTCCAATCTCCTCCATAGATAAATTTATTTGCGACAATTTCGATTTTCTATGGTATATACCTAAATTCTCACAGTTTAGTAGAATATTAAAAATGAGATAAAATAAATGTCATGGGAACAATCTATAAATGTATATAAAATATAAAAATATATAACTATTAATAGTAATTAGAAAGTGATTAAGAGGTACCTTTAAATAACGGACCACAAGTCAGTATACCCACCAATTTTCAGCCTCTCTTTTTGTAATCACAGAAACACATTGGCCCTTGATGTTTAATCATTTATTTAGTTAGATATTATATATTTTAGTTAATTGTTTCTGATTTTATACATATGGATAGTGATCCCCACCATCTTGTTTAGGTTTGGTTCTCTAGATCTCATTCAACAATTAATTTAGTACTTTTTGGAAAGAGTTAGGCATATAATTCATTTCTCACAAATATTAATTGAACAATATGATTCATCACCATACCAATTATCCGTTAAATCATTAATTAATCTCGGGCTTAACGCATTATTATCTTAAAATTACAAAGTATTTCTCAGAATATCATATTATAACTTACCACACTTTCCCCTTTCACGATAACTCGATGTAACAATGTAGTAACTTATAAGACAAAAAATAAAACCAATCGGACTTTGAAACCAACAGGTACGTAACAATAGTTATATATATATTATGTAGTCAACTTTTTCTAAACAGGGTAAAATAGAACAAACAGATTGATGAGTCTTATAACATGATTAAAAATTGTTACTTACCATGGTCTTAAAAGTCGAAATTCAAACTTAGGATTTAGAAAATTCATTACATCACAAATTCAGACTCGGTCAAGCTAAAATGGCTTAGATATACGTTCACCAGAAACAAAAGTCTTTAGTCCGGTAATTAGGTTATTATTTTTGTTAAACGTAGTTAGGTCCAAATAGTTGTAAACAAATGTGTGTTTACCTTTTAAATCACTTTTTGTTTGATTACCTGACGGAAATATCAAGAGAACAAAAAAAAAAAAAGGAAAAGAACGATAAAAGTAGGTAGAAACTAGAAAAAATGATGTGGCAAAATATGAATCGTCAACGATAAAAATAAAATCTTTGGAGTAATTGACTAAGAAAGTTGATGTGTAAACTTTCATTGGGTTTGGTCTCAGCTTTGTTATTTGTTTTGGCACTTCTCAATAATGCCATTGTCGGCTACACTCGTCCAACAAAAGTTAGGTTATCCATCCTATACACGTTATTATTATCATTATTTTTAATCTATGTTTTCTTTAAACTATTTGGATAATCAAATTCTATTTTACCCCCTAACCCCGATAGTAGCCCACACACGAGGTCCCGTGGATTAATAATGGTTATAGCTATTGAAAAAGTGTGCAATCCATAACCTTTTTATCGTACAAGGGAATCGGATTTTTTGCTTTGTTTATTTCTTTACTATGAAATGAAATCAAATAAATATGATATTTGTCAATTTCATAACAATATTATATACCATTTGACTTCTTTTTTTTTCTATGTGCGACGAGTTATTGCTCTGCTAGAATGATGAACGTTCATGGATACTCTAACAATAAATTGATAAATGTAGAATGATTCACCAATTTTAACTACAAATTTTAATAAGATCTCCCATCGTTGAATTGGTAATTTGATTTATTTATTTTTTGACGTGCGTTACTTTGCTCAATGATTTTGGGTTATATTTATTTCTTACATCGAATATCCATTTAAAATAATTGGATTGGATGTTTATATCATCTAAATACACTTAAAACTGTTAGTAAATTTCGCTGTAAAAAAAACTGTTAATATATTTCATGAAAATATACCTACAGTTTAACATGTTTAATATGAAATAACAAGGATAATTGTTTTTTTTTGCTAAAATGTGAAAATAAATATTAAAGAAACGAGTGGAATAATATGAATAATTGATCTACTGAGAAATAAATTTAGTATTAGATGAATAAGGACAAAAAAATTTTGTTTTCTCATAATGATCTATAAAACTAGTCGACAACTCTTGAAACTTCTTAAAATATCAATATAATCGTCGAACGAAAATGATAAAACTAAAAATGGACCAATAAACATAGATATCCAAATATTGATATTGGGGGACATTACACTAATCATTCTTAATTATTTTGATATGAAAGTCAATTTGGCGTTAGTGAAAGTATTTCATGGTATAACTTTATGGATAATACTGTAGTTATTATTATTATATATATTTTGGGTACAAATACTGTAGGTATTATTCCGGTAAAGGATGACTTCAGAACTGCAAGCACTAAATTTGACGGATCAAAAATGATTTGAAATGCATGTATGATTGCATAGTAATATTAAATTAGCAATAAACAATTTAGTACTAATAAATTTCGTTTCTCAAGAAGATGAAGAGTTGGTCCCTGGCCGCCAGACCAGTCTTCTCAGGAGAAGGTGTGGCAAACTCGTTTCCACGACGAGACCTACATTATTTCTTATAAAATAAGCTTATTTAATTAGATTTAGTTAATTAATTAAAATCATAATGTTGAACTGAGTTGTTAAACTTTGAAAAACAAAACAAAAATATTGACCCAATCATTTCATATTTTAAAATCAAGAGCGAGACGACAAAAATAGTAATTGGCTAGGACCGATGTTTAATGTAATGATTTAGGCGATCTTCCAAATAACCAAACAACATGATTAGTTTTATTTATTAAACTATTACGATTAATGTAATGACTTAGGCGATCTAACATCTAATATATTTTGTTTTTCTATTTTAAAAGATTTTTGGATTAAAAGCGTGTATATTAAAAATTTATTATTTTTTACAAAATTTGTTATAAAATATTATATTTATATTTTGATTTAAATCAATTCAATCAATCATAAAAAGACTCCAGGATATAAATGATAGTAAAATATCAAATACATTTAAACTTTGCATAAAAACTCACAAAATATTTTATAAAATAGAACAAAAAGGTTTAAATATTTTATAAAATGGAACAGAAGAAATATATATCTTTATGATTTATGTTGATGAGTAAATTATAGTATATTCAAGAGAATACTAGAGCTCAGAGCTCTGTATTTTGATAATCTATATTCAGCAAGAGATTATACCACCATGGAAAATTATATAGAAATAGACAAACTAATTAGAAGTACATAGACCATGATTATGAAAATAGTTCAAATCAATCATATTTCATGTGAAGTTATTTTTTGACTTATTGAAATATAAAGGATAATTATAAAAATAGTTTAAATTTTATATTAAAATAACAAAAAATGCTCTAGATTCTAAATTAACAAAGTATATTAAAATAAAAATCTTAAAATCTAAAGTCTAATTCTTAAAAATAAACCCTAAATCCTAACTATTGAAACCTAAATTCTTAAACCTAACATCTAGATAAAAGGGTATATCTCCTAAACTAAAATCGATATCTATTTTTATTTTAATTAAAAGTCATCAATTACCCAAAATATGAAATCTATAGATGTAGGTTAAAATATTATTATTATTATTATTAAATTTTAATAGCCAAAAAAAAAGAAGTTGAAAAAAAAACCTAATCACACACCATATACTGTTTGTGTATTTGAAGCAGAAAAAATGAAAGCAAATAAGTATATTTTAATTAAATCTCCCTTTGAACTCCTATTATCTTTAGACCGGTTCTAATATCCAACATAACAAATTTTCGTCGGCATGATACATGAACAATATAATAAGAATAACAGTAATAGAAAAACATTGACTTTGGAGAAAGTTAGGTAACATAAAAATTTTAAAAGTATGTGAAAAAGAAGGTGGAACTAAAAAAAAAAAACAAAAACAAAAACAAAATAGTAATAAGGATGTCATGTTTTAAGAACAAACCCATAAAATAATGGAGTGTGACCCACAACTACAAGTCGCATTACCTTTTTAGAGAGTTCAGATGATTGGTAACAATTAAATTAATCATCTTTAGATTAAACCTCATCCACAACAACAATAACGAAGAATAAATAATATAATTGTAACAAATAAATAACAATTAAAATTACAGGAAAAAAAAAGAATGGAGAAATAGAGAAAGTGGTGGTTGACATGTCAGCAACAATAAGCACCATTCATCGAATCATGGCATCCCTCACAAAACATCTTCTTATCCACACGACACGAGAGAGCGAAGCAGTTCCAAAACAGTATCTTTGTCAGTTAGGTTCGACACGTGTCAGATTTAGACAGCTTCAAACATTTGGGTCCCACCAATGATTTGCTATGATGGAGTCTCTGATTCTGATTCTCCCATAGATGTTATAAATCATGTTAATGACGACTTTGATGACAGTTAATCCACTCATTAATTTTAGGCTTTAATATATTTGATGTTTTTTTTTGATAAAGTTTTTGATTTTCATCATCACCGCCTAATATATTTGATACTTTTTACAATTATAAAGTTTCAAAACATTAATAATGTTTTTTTTTCCGACTTCCTTAGTTTCTCTTATAAAATGGTTTAGAAGGATTTTTTTGTTTTAATTTATTTGAATTTTAAGTTGTTATGCAAATGTTATATTTTTATGGATTTGAATACTGATAATTAAAAATTTTTTTGTTAGATATTAAATAATATTTTTGTGATAAATATTATCTATATAATTTATTTAGTTCTTAATCATCATGTTCTTATCTAAAACATCAATGGAGAAAATATATAAATGTATATCTCTTTAAATGGATTCAAATTTGCGATCATAAATTCAAAAAGTTTTAGTATTACGGTATCTAAAATATTTTGATAAAAATTGGTTTCTATTATCAATGGTTTGAAAAAGATAAGTTTTCTGTAATTAAAGAAATTTGGTAAACGAAAATAACTAAAGAAATTTAGCATCTTGAGGATATTTAATTTATTAATGCAACTAAATAAAATTTCGTGGGGAATAATATTTTCTTTTGGATTTTTTTTTTAAAAATCTAAAAAGGGAGGTTATATGTTTAAATTATTTTAATAAACAATGAAAATGAATGTAATTGAATAATTATTGACAAAAACAAATGTAATTGTATAGTTAAGGACAGACTGAGTTGGATCAATGATGGATGGATTGTCTGATCCCTTTTTATCATCTTTCCGGCTTTGCGGCCAGCCAGACATGTTGCTTTTTTTTTGTCTGGATTTTGTTTTTTTGTTGACAACCTCTGGATTTTGTTCTAGTTGTTAATTTTAAATTCATTTTTTTACAGAAATTAGATAAATGCACGCGCACAGACCTACCCACCCACACACACTTATATATATGGATGTGAAGTCAAATTGTGGATGCCAATAGGCAATAAGGTAATAAAATTATAAAACATGTTAGCCATTTGAAGAATTTTTTGAAACAAACGATATAATTATAAAGGTGTACTAATCTTCCGACAGCTTTTACTTTTTACATAAAAAAACTTCATACTACCATTTTTATGTATTTGGTTTTTGAAAGTATCAAAATAAATATCAGTTACTAAAAGTGGTTTTTCTGAAAAAGTCTCAGTTGGATGCCACATTTTTTTATATCTAAGGTAATTAATATGCCACAAGTGACATGCAAGTGAAGAAAAAAAACACATGAAAAACTTATAACTCTCATGAATTTCTCAGATATAAACAAGTATTAGATATTAACTAAAGAAATATAGATATAAACACAGATTAGAAAATCGGTAGTTTAGTATAATTAAATCCACCGAAAAATGTAGGAGTTCATAAATAGGAAAGCATGGAGTTGCTAATTTCGTATATTCCTCTCAAAATTATGTTTTTCAAATTAATTCTATGTACATCAAAACTAATTCGTCAAATCTTTTCTAAATTAATATATTCGTTGAGTTAAATGCGAGATATTGTGATTTCGTGAATGTATATAAAATATGAGTGCTCAAATAATTTTTCCAAATGTATCCCTAACTGTATTTCATGTCTTAAGCGTGTGCGTAATTAAAGGTATCATATTCATATTATATTCGTGACATATTCCAAATAGTTTCCACGCATAATCATCTCTTAAACAATATTTCTGTTTTTTGTGTGTTAAACATTAATAATTATATTTCTGCCTTTCTATGTAAAATAATTGGAGTATCTAGAGGAGGGCGTTTTGTTTTTGTTAGAGAACTATTCCCCGATTCTAATTGTTTTCAAAGACGGAAGGAATATTACCTTGAAATGTTAAAGGTTGCAAATTATTGAATCAAATTGGGGTAAAAGGAATATATAATTTAAAATATGCTCAGAGGAACGAATACTTATAATTTAAATGCATATGATAAAAAAAAAAGGACACGATGAGGTCGATGTTATTGACTTTGTAAAAGACGAATCATTAGGCCTTTGACAACCAAAGTCTGGTCAGAGAGTATATATATCATAAAAAATCCCATTATGCTTTATAAAGAAATGCGCACGAGAATTTAAATATTCTCGGTGATATTAACTTTTTTATATAAATTGTATAACCAATCCTGGAAAATTGTTTATAATACTGTAACTCTACCAGTTAGATTTAACATAGTTCCAAATATTGATTTTTATCAACATTATTAGTTAATATAATCACTGCCTAATTATAAATTAAAAATAGAATTTATGAATTCCATGATTAGCTATTACAAATATTTTATCAATAAACAAAAAAAACAACTGGCTATTAGAAGGCCAGAGACACATCGTCTTTTTAATTTGGCCGAAGAAAAAGCGAAAAGAAAGGTCACAATTTATGTCCTTTATTTACATCCCACTTGAACTTTCATTTCACAACTCTTTTTATATATGCTCTGCAGAGGCTTTCGGTTTATATTTTTATATCATAGATAACTAGACGAATACCGGAACATTTAAAATCAAAGTTATCCAACTTTTCATTTTGTCAACATATAGTTGGCTAATGTTTAATTTTAATTTCCCAAATTTTCTCCGTGTTATCTTTTAATAAAAAAAAAAATCGTGTTGTTCAATTTTTAAATTTTAATACTTAATGTTTTTGACCCTGTATTAACTAATCATCTCTTTATTAGCCATTAACTCTCAATTTGACGAATATTACCCTGTTCTCTTCACCCTCAAATTTCATGATTCCAATTTCATAGAGACACATGTAATTCCTCCTAGACATTCTTCTCTTAAACCTCATAAACTCAAAATATATATCAAAAAAAAAATCTTAAAACTCAAGGTTGCTACGATTTTGGTAGACTTTGGCAAGTAGTTGGCAGAATCTGTAACCACGTGGCAGAGTTTGCTAATATTGACAGACTTCGAATAGACGGTAGAGTTTGCTAATAGTTGGCAGATTTTGCTAATAGTTGACCGACTCTGTGAACATACTCTGTTGATAATTTGGCAGACTCGGCAAAAAATCTTGCAGACATTGTCCATAATTGGCAGAGTCAGCAAAAACACCGCAAACTTTGCTAATAGTTGGCAGACTCTATGAACAACTAGCAGACTTTGCTGATAATTGGCAGTGTCAGCAGAAACACTGCAAACTTTGCTACTAGTTGGCAGACTCTTCGAGTAACTAGCAGACTTTGTTGATATTTGGCAGACTCTTCGAGTAACTAGTAGATTTTGCTGATATTTGGCAAACTCTCTAAATATTTTGGCGGACTTTGCCGATCATTGGCAGAGTCAGCAGAAACACCGCAGACTTTGCCAGTATTTGGTAGACTTTGCTGATAGTTTGGCAGACTTTGTTGATAATTGGCAGAGTCAGCAGAAACACCACAAACTTTGCTAATAGTTGGCAGACTCTTCGAGTAACTAGCAGACTTTGCTGATATTTGCCAGGCTCTGCAAATATTTTGGTGGACTTAGCCGATCATTGGCAGAGTCAGCAGAAACACCATAGACTTTTCCGGTATTCGATAGACTTTTGCTGATAGTTTGGCAGACTTTGCTGATAATTAGCAGAGTCACCAGAAACACTGCAAACTATGCTAATAGTTGGCAGACTCTTCGAGTAACTAGCAGACTTTGCTGATATTTGGCGGACTCTGCAAATATTTTGGCGGGCTTTGCCGATCATTAGCAGAGTCAGCAGAAACACCGCAGACTTTGCTAATAGTTGGCAGACTCTTCGAGTAACTAGCAGACTTTGCTGATATTTGTCAGACTTTGTAAATATTTTGACGGACTTTGCCGATCATTAGTAGAGTCAGCAAAACCATCGCAGACTTTGCTAATAATTGGCAGACTCTGCAAGCAACTAGCAGCTTCTGCCGGTATTTGGCAGACTTTGCTTATATTTGGCAGATTCTACCAAAAACATTTGCAAACTATAACTATAATTGGCAGAGTCAGCAGATACACCGCAAAGTTTACAACTAGTTGGCAGACTCTGCGAGCAGCTAGTGGAGTCTGCGGGTATTTGGCAGATTTTTGATGATATTTGGGCGATTCTGCAAAAATTTTGGCGGACTTTGCCAATAATTGGAAGAGTTAGCAAAAATACCGTAAATTTTGCTAATATTTGGTAGACTCTATGTGCAACTGAGTATTTGATATACTTTATTGACATTTAACAGACTCTACGAAAATTGTGGCAGACTTTGTTAATGTTTATATTGAATTCATAGATAAAAATCCAAAAACAGATTAAATTTATAAAATATTATGATTATATAAATTACAGTAATAAAGATATCATAATTTTATAAAATTTTAAATTATAGAATTATTTAGACTTTTAAACTTTATAAAATAATTTTAGAAATTTTTATGGTTTATTTTGAATATAAAATTTTTGTATTTTGATTAAAGAATTATTTAAGACTTTAAACAGTTTTACGAATTTCTTTTTTTTCAAATTCTATAAATATTTTATTTTTATTAATAATAATAAAATATAACAGATATTACTTTTCATCTACTCGTATGTGTTAAGTGGATACAATTTAATCTACTTGTAGGTATTCTCATGTATTTTAGTGGAAATTTATAAATAGATGGCGGATTTTATTGAATTTTTATTTTTATATATTATCTCTTATAGTTTTATTTCTCATAAATTTTTTTTTTTTTTTTTTTGCAGGAAAAGTGTGAAGCTGATGAAAAAAGTTGGTACTCTTGATGCAAGTGGTGAAGATGAGGAAGTAAGTGGCACTATTGATAAAAGTGGTGAAGATGAGGAAAAAAGTGTCACCATTGATCTACATTGTGAAAATGATGCTGATAGTGGTACCTTACATGGATGTGGTACTGACGAGGGAGAAAGTGATATACCATATGGATGGAGTGAAGATGAGGCACAAGATTTTACCTTTGCTGGAATTGACGAAGATGATAATCATTGTGGTTATGTTAGTGATGGGTCTTCTTCAGATATATCTTTTACTGAAAAGATTAAAGACCGATTGATTGGTGGTTTAGAGGTACGACAAAGTACTTCACAGACTTTGGAGCGTATTAGAGTAGGTGAAATATATAATAGCAAGGAAGAGTTACAACTGAAGTTGCGTTTGATCACCAATTTTTAGAATTTTGATTATATGACTAGCAAGTCGATGAAAACTTTGTTGGTGTTGAAATGCTATGTCCCTAATTGTTCTTGGAGGATTCGTGCTTCGACAATTAAACCATCTACTCAGTTTAAAGTATGAAAGCACATAGATTATCATAAATGTTCTGTTATTAAAAGGTGTTCTCGTCATTGACAAGCTACGTCAAAATGTATCGGAGAGTTATATTTGGCAAAATTTGGGAAAGTTGGTGTGGGGATAAGACCTATGCACCTTATGGACGTCATGAAGGCTATGTATGGTATTGACATTGATTATTGGAAATCGTACAAGGCCTTAGTTCATGCACGTGAGTTGGTACAAGGTACATGGGATGGTGGGTATTTGGATTTGCCTTCGTATCTACATCGGATTAAGGCAGCGAATCCAGATACAATCACCAGACTTGAATGCAATCAGAAGCACAGATTTAAGTACTTGTTCATTGCATGTGGTGCATGTATCAATGGTTTTCAGTTTATAAGAAATGTGGTTGTGGTGGATGGAACTCATTTGAAAGGAAAGTGCAACGGTGTTTTGCTTGTAGCCGCTGGGCAGGATGGAGATGGTCATATATTCCCCCTAGCTTTTGGGACTGTAGATGTTGAGAATGATGCTTCTTGGGAATGGTTCATAATTCAGTTGCGTATGAACTGCGTCAACCAGCAAGACTTAGTGATAATTTCTGATAGGCATTTATCCATTGGTAAATGTGTTGAAAAGGTTTTTCCATTAGCTCATCGGGGAATATGTACCTATCATTTCTACCAAAACATCATCAAGACGTACAGGGCGAGTAGTTTATTGTACTTGGTTAGAAAAGCTGTAAAGGTCTATAGAGTTTCTGAGTTCACTATGCTTTTCCATGATATACAAGCACAAAACCCTGATCTTGCGCAGTATTTGGAGAATGCTGATTTTAGTTTATGGTCTCGAGCAAATTTTCAAGGAAATAGGTATGACATAATGACAAACAACATCGCCGAGTCTCTGAATCGGTGTGCTCAAAGATCCCCGTGAGTATCCTATTGCCTTCTTTTCAGAAGAGTTGCGGAAGTTGATTTCAAGGTGGTTTATGAAACGTAGGGAACTTGCAATGTCACTGCAAACATTTTTCACACCAAGGGTCGAAAATACTTTGGCAAAGCGAAGCCATGTTGCCAACACTCTCACTGTGCAGCACATAGATGCACATCGTAGCCATGTCACTGGCGGTGAACTTCCTTCTGTCGTTGATTTACAACAGGTTTAATTTTGATTCTCTTACTTATACTATGTAATAGTTATTATGTTGTTAATTTACTAAACTCTTTTTCACTTGTAACAGAGGTGTTGTACTTGTCGTGTTTACGATATTGATAAGATACCTTGTGAACATGCTCTAGCTGCTGCTGGAAAACGACCAAATCTAGACTTGGAAAACCTAGTAGATTTATACTACACAAAGAGTCATTGGTACAATGCATATGCAGAGTCTATAAATCCAGAAGATGTTGAGTTGAAGTCTCCTAAAGATGTAGCTAAACAAAAATGTCTTCCACCTGAGGAAAAACGTGGTGCTGGTAGACCAAAGAAATCAAGATACCTCTCTGCACTAGAAAACGCGATGGGCAAACAACCACCACAAAAAAGGATGAAAATAGAGAAGACATCTGACAAAGAAACAACCCAAAAGTTACGAAGCAATACATCTCCTCACAGTGTAAGAAATCAGGACATAATCGCACCACATGTGAAGACCCTTGCTAAGCAATATGGATTTGCTATGGACGTCCTAGTTCTGTCTTCCAGCTTGTTTTATATAAAATGTTAGATATATTATAAAAACATAATTTGCTTTTCACATGGTTTATTCATACATTTGAGCTTTTTGATTAGAAGAAAATACAGAAATACATATACCCGCAACGTTCTTTTCACATGCTCAATACTTATGGTATAGATTTTTGAAGTCATTTTCTATTTTTTTTTTTGTTTACAAAGAGATCAAAACGGTTCTTGTAAGAAGAAGATTGGAAGATATATATGCTTACTGCAGTTTTTAAGAGTATTAGCTATTTAAGATTGATATACTACAATTCTGTAATCCTAGAGCATATTTCTCTATGTATTAATCTTTAGTGGATGTGTAGTACTCATAATAAAACCTATATTATTGAATTTGAGAAGAGGTTATCCTAGCTATTGAAAAAAAAAGTGGGTTATCTTGCGTAAATTTCTCATATATATACATTTTATAATTATTTTAAGTACCAGATGATTCCAAACCGAGAGCAAAACTAAGAACTAGAATCATTTTTGTCGTTTTTGTTACCTTGCTCTTAAGTATTTGATTGGTCTTTCTTTTAACTAAAAAAAATCATTTTAACCAAAATTTCCTTAAAATTTGCTTGTTAGCAAAAAATAGAAGGAAATATTTTCCCCAAAATTAAGGACATATTCCCATGTATCGTTTTAATTTTTTTTAATGTTCTTCTGCAAAAACTTGGCTATAACTGCAGATTAACCATACATCATTAGCCAAACATATATTACTGTTCAATTTTTTTTTTCTTTTTTGAAAATGCTGTTCAATTTTCGGATTGAATATTTTGGTATTTTGCCTAAAAAGAATAGTTCACTGTAGAAGCAAACCGTAGTAGACGGCTTATCGTACTATATAGTTTAAATCTTATTATTGAGTGTGTGTTTCGGGAGAAGTTTTTACAGTTCAACAGTGAAAATGAGTAAATATGGACCGAGATTACTTAACTAAGGTAACAGAATGCCTTAGATAGATCCGCATTGAGTGTGTAAATGCAGAAACTAAGGTAACAGAATGCCGTAAATGCAAAATTACTAGAAAATGTGTAATAGCAGTTTCGCAAAATTAGATGATTGGTAAATAGTAAATCGGAAATAAATCCTAGAGAATCGCTAGCCAAGTTGCTGAGAACCTTCAGATTCTTCTAAAAAAGAATGTTAAGTTTAACATTTTTTACTTGAGAAATAGCTCTATGTGACCCTTGACATTGTATCAAGAGGATCAATCGCTACCAAAACCATGGAAATCGAAAGAGCTATGAAATAGAGTTTGGATCTGCCATATCTTAGCAGTCTCACTTTGTGTTGAACGTTTTATCTCTTAGGTGCTTCTGATCAGATACAACGAGTCGCCATGCTTTTGCTTGTGCTTAAGAAAAATACAATGCTACCTAGAAGGAACATGCCTACCAATGAAATGTGTTTGATTTATTTATTTAAAAAACCTTTCCTGGTGTTTGAATCTCACTTATCTACATTGTTTATTGTTATGTCTAGGCGTTTTTAGGTGTCATTTAGGAGCATTTGTAAGCTCGGTGGTTGCATTTTAGTCCTAACTTGTGAGCCTTAAAGAGCTTTCATATCCGATCAGATACAACGAGTCACCAGGCTTGGTCTCTACCCTTCCTCGGTGTTGTGAATTTACAAAGAGAAGCAATTCGCCGGAGGCTTGGACTAATCAACCCATTTCAAAAGATTAATTGGTCCCACTAACAAATGATCGTTAAGTTTTATGAGTTTCAATTCAAAATTAATTAGGCATGAGTGAATTGATTTCAAGTATACTAGATATTAGTGTCGGTTCCTTCTAATTATCAGGTGTGAGATCCTAACACACCAATTCGAGATTATGTTTTTACCGATTTATTTCAAACTGAATTATACTTTAAGACCAGTATTAAAACCATTATTGGACCACCCTACTCTAAAACCAATAGTGAACCATTATTGGGTCACCTTACTTATATCAATAACTGAGGTTTTCATATCATGTTAAGTTTCATGGACTTGTAATTCAAAACCAATTGACTATAAATAAGTTGATATATATTTCTTATATATATATATATATATATACTAATGTTTGTCCTTCCTAATTATCATATGTGGGATCCTCACAGATGAAGAACACTTTTAACCAAAGAAGTCTGAACCATCACATCATTCCACATGTTCAATTGATACTTTGACATGATGAAGGAAGCAATTTTGCATTTTCACCTAAGAGCCTTGAACCGACGATGTTTTCCATTTTTAGTATTTGATTTACTTTCCTTTTGCTTATTTTTCCCTCCCAGAGTAAATCCCTTTAAGAGAAGATTTATACTAAAACCACATTTCTAAGATCACCTAAACACATATCACTTCTTGATCATACCAAAAACTGAACCATTTTCTTGGCTTACTCACCATAAAACCCAACAATTACAACGTTCTCCGACAAACATTCCCTACGAGTTTTAATCGCTTGATATATAGATCTAAAAAATTAGTCCCCAATATTAATCTAGACAGAGATTTCATTATTTATTAATTTAAAAAGATTGCATCATTGCTTACGTTATTAGAAGTCTTTCGAAACACGTTCGTACGTACGTACGTGCGAGAGTCCATAGTCACTCATCAGTGATTCACTTTTTGCCTTAGAAAGATATATCCCCACCAATATGGTACCACTTTCGTCTTACCACATTTTGATTCCATTATTTGTATAGATTCTTTTATTTGTTTTTGGAATAGTTGCAAATACATCGTTCTTTGATTCATTGGCTATTGCTCTCATGGATCATGGATCTTTTTTATCTGATTACAAATGAAATAAGTAATTATACATATATACTAGTTGGTGAGTCGCGCTTCGTGCAAAATTTTATATTATCAATATCAATTATAAGAAAACTCCGCCAATTAAATATATTAGAATATATCATCTTTAACTAATGGTTTTATATGTGTTTAATAAAATAAAATTTATCGATAATATATATAATATTAAATTATATTTATCAAAAGTCAAATCTTAAAATATATTTTGAGTTCATAAACTTAGTTATCCTATTTTTATATATTTATACTTATATAATTTTTTTTATCTAGTTACATATGTAATCTTGATCTAAATTGTTAACTTTAGATAAAAAAAATACACTGAATATTATATAATTAAAAAAAGGCGTTCAATCATTAGATTGCAGTAGACATGCAGTCCCCCGATAGATGAGATGTGTCATAGATGCTATTGGCCTCGCCAAAAAGTTAAATGTTTAAATCACTTCATCCAAAAATACCATACAACTGGCTATATCGGATGCTCACAACTACACACGACTCAACTAATCTAACCATCCATAAATCTATTCTCCAAACCTATATCTTTATGTAGGTCTTGAATATCGCATAATATAAAGAGATGAAACTCTCATAAGGATTCAAAACTTGAGTTAGAGAACAACAAATGCTTACACTTCTCTTTTTAAAAAATTGAGTTCGATGTTTTAGATATTGATCTATATTCATTAACGTCTCGTATGTTTTCAAAATACATACATTATTTCTCTCTCGTTCTCTATTTTTTCTTCATCATCACAATAAATTGAACCATGGATCACCAACAACATTGAACTCCTTCCATAAACGCCTTATGTGTTTCTAATTTTCACTCATACTATCTTTATTTCTTTTGTCGATACAAAAGATTGAACCATAAACAATATGTTCACCCGTTTTAAACATAATCTTTATTATCTTCATCATGTGTTCCATTTTCTTTGTTCATTCTCGATGTATAGTCAATGACTTGAGCACTGTAAAACTTTATATGACTTAACTCATTTTTTCTTTCTAATATTGGCTTGAACATGTTAACGTTTTGGGATAACACATCATATCTCTCATAATATGCATTCTCATATGCCCTATAAAAGTTTGGAGTTGTCATTCAGCTTCTAGATCTTCCGTAAGTATTCCACTATTGAACGAATCTTCGTTCGCTCGAACATCGATTTCTGATAATCAAAATGCATGTGTTTTGTTCATATAACCTATTTAAATTCAATATTTTTTTAATTATAAATTTAAAAATATAAAATTAAGCAATGTATTTTAAAATTTATGTACATTTCTTTGAACTAATTTTTATTAATTGTTTTAAATTATAGATTATAAAATTATTGAATTAATGTATACAAAATTTAATCTATTATTTATAAACATGAAACTCTTTAATTTAAGTTCACAATTATTAATACTTTGATTTATTTTAAATAATTTTTTAAACTATATAAATAAATCTAATAAGAGTAAAGTTATTCAATTAGAGTGTTTTAGATCGGAAATGACTTTTCAAATCCTTTTCAAAATTATTATATTAAAGAATGTTAGTTATTATAAGAATTAAAATGTAAATAATAAAGAACTAATTGATGATGTGTTATAATATTATAGATTGAGAGGATGATGTGGCATCACGAGAAGAGATAACATTTTTCTTTATATATATATAGATGTATTCAAATTAAAACATCGTGTGGTATTTTTAGGAATATATAAACAACTTCAGTAACGAAAAATGAAGACTATATGAACCAATCATCCAGGAAAGTAAAAAATTTGTATTCCAGATAATTATCTTGATCCGTGAATTTAGAGGTTTTAGACAAGTTTGCCATAATTTACACAGAAAAAAAGGAAAGAAAAGAAACACAAGTTTGCCATGACATATGTAGCTGAATATATTATTTTAGATGTAAAAGAGAGAATTTTTTTCTCCTAACGGCATCAATATATTTACAAATTCATCGCAAAAGAAAACAAGATCACTTTGCAGAACTTGTCAGCTTTTTTGTAAAGAGAAGTATTATATTGGCTCCTCCTTCAGTAATGGCATTTTTGTTCTTTAACCTGAAGCTCTTCATAGTTTGTTTGAGAGTAAGAGTATCACTCGGTGATGATGATAGTTTACGGAAATGTTCCTTCCATTCGTCTACAAGCTTTTTAAGAATAGAAACACTAGCTTCTACATTTTCGTAATAGAGACTGTCCCAGTGCTTGAAACAATCAACGTTTCGGTCACAGATCAGATCATAGCGATTCTGGTAGCTTCCTTTTCAAGATATTCAAAGAAAATATGAATATCTTGAGTGACTTGTTTCATTGCCTTGCTTCCCAAGGCACAGGCAAGAGCCACTTCATTCAACAAGGGATAAATAGCCTCAAACCTACTTATAATAGTAGCCTTTACTCTTTCGAATGAAGCGATGAATGTAAGCAGCAACAAAATCTCAAATGAAGGAGGTGGAATCAGTCTCTCTCTCTCTCTCTCTCTCTCTCTTTCCCTAACAGCTTCATTTACATGTATGGTTAAGAGCCTTTGGATCCAACAAAATATTCTCAACCAACTGCAAAATAAGATCCTTTGACTGAGGGTTACAATTCATATTATCAACTAGTGGTTACAAGATGATTTGAACTTTTACCATCCGACTAATTTTTCCAGAATGAATATAGTCGGATTTGTAATGAATGTAAAACATGATATCATTTTGACTAAATAAAAAAATTGGTTAAATAATTCACACATTCAAAAAACATTAACATCTACGGAACAACTCGTCTGCCACTTGGTTATTACCAATATTGATTCCGGAACTTTTTATCATTGCCACTCATTTGACCCACGCCAAACGTATGAATGTCCAATGGCCTTGTGCTAGAACACGTAAGAGCACTCAATACAATACATATTTTTATGACGTGTATGTGTATATCTATGTAGTTATACTTTTTCTGTATATATAGATTAACTTACAAAAGAAAACTCTGATATTTAGGTTAATAATGTTCAACTGTCAGATGATCACGCAATTGTTGTTTTATTGCTTTCCTGAAAAACAAAAACTGTTTTGTTTTAATCTAGATTAGAATAGATTAAGTATATGCAAACGTTCACGTGAGCTACTAGATTATATAATGGCTTGACTACGACGCTTTATCTGTGGTGAGTTTGCGGGAAAATGTTAACCAGCGAGTCAGCGACCTGCTTCTTCCCGGAGTATTAAAACATGATCTCATGTACCAAAATTTAAACGAAAATATCTCTTTAATTAAGCTGAAAATAAAAATAAAGCAACAAAATATATGTTGGTATTGCCGTATTGATGGGTCCTCACTCCTTAGTCCTTACTTAAATAAGAGTTTACGAGTGATAGCCTTCAACCAGCCCAACTAATTAATATAAAGCCCAATAGAGAGCATATTCAAAGAAGAGGGCATCGAAGTTCTTATGTTCTAGTGACAAAAGTGGAAAACCAAAATATGAAAATGACCAAATGTCTAAAGGACGAAAACTTTCGGAAACTAAAGTTTGGGCTCCTAGTTTTATTGAAACCAAAATATAAAAATGTTTATGGAACTAAAAAAGTATCGCAACTGACCGTAATTTATTAAAGAAAAATTTTCATTAAAAAACTTTTAAGATTGCAATCACTTCTACTTTAAACCTCAAATATTTTTGACTCTCATTTTAAACTTTTAAAGTGAAAATTTTGCTAATTTAAACTTTCAAAGTGGTATTATAGTTCACACCGACTCTTCACATCACATAACAACTAATTCCGTTAACGGATTAATTAACTCTGTCAATTTTTTTAAATAAGAAAACGTGATTTCAAAACAACTGAAAGCAAATTACTCTCCATCTTGTAAATGAACATTTTCTTTATATATTTTATTTGATTTCGGCTGTTTTTAAATCACATTTTATTTATTAAAAGAATCACGTTTTATTTTTTCTAAACAATTTGTTTTTAATTTATTAAATAAATATTTTATCTCCAAAAACTGAAATTAATATTATTCCAAATATGACATAACCTGATTTTTTTTACTAGAAGCTCATTATTGTTATAGTATGGTATATAATGTAGAAATAAAAAGTAAAATATAAATGATTGAAAATGAAATAAACACTGTGACCTCACAGATAAAACTTTTTGAAAATGCTGAGTCATTGTCCCCTAAGTTACAAACAACAAAAAATATGTTTCCACATTATACTAATGTTAGTCATGTCTGTTAGGATTCAGAGTGCCTATCTCAACAATGTCCAAAAGAAAAAACATCAATTTGAAACTTTGTTTGTCTGACTAATTAATGTTTTGTACCAAGAAAATTAAGTGTTTATATATGGTAACAAAATGTACAACGGCCTTACAAATACCATTTTCTCTTGGGGCCTTAAAAATATGACAATTAAAAAAAAGAGATAGTGGTTTTGATTTTCATGAAACTTGTTATGTTGTTGTATCGTAGAGATAAAACCAGATTGTGAGTAGAGTATATCTGATGTTGTTTGGTAGCTGTTCATGAGTCCTAGAAATTTTCCTCTCATAATCTGATTGATGTTAGTCGCTAATGAAGCTGGAGAACATTATACTAACAATGTTAAAACTGAATTCATTAAGTTATCGAGTTATTTCATCCATATACTGAATAGTAATATTAATCATAAAAATCGATCCATTAATTGTACCAACACAGGTCACAGCCATAGTATGAGACAAAAGGATTAAAAAGAATTGTTATTGCTCTAGTAAGTTTTTTTTTTTTTGACATTTAGTAAGAATAAATGTTAGGACTTAAGATACACACATTTATATAGAACTAACTTTTTAACCTGATTCCTATGTAATGCATATATATATATATATATATATCTCTATAATAACGTTTACGAGATCTCTTGGATATCTTTCTACACAGTTTATATACTTCGAGTTTAAAATGAAGAATTTCGAAATCTGTTTGAGATTTAGTAAGGTAGTGTTACTAAGAGTATCTAAATGTTAACAATTAGGATGTAAGATAGATAAAGAGTATGTGTGTGTTAGTCAAGAAACAAGACATCAAAGAGTTTGTTTTTTCATGTGGCCCCTTCATGTCTTAATTAACACAAACATGATACATCAACCCCAATATGATATATATTTTTATGTTTTTTTATAAACAATATATTAATTTGTGAAACATAAGAATATGTTCTCTGTTCCTTTTTTTCCATGTGATGAATATGGCATCCCTCATGTGATGAATTCCGCATGACAATACATCCCATCTTCATCAATTTTTTCATTAATTTCCCTGTATGTCTATATAATTTTATTTTATTTTGTTCGAGTGTTTATGGATATGTATCTTATTTTCAATTTTTGTTTTCATTGGAATTTGAATTTTTCCGAGATAGTAATTTATAGTATATAGGTGAAATCAATCGTTTAACGCTAACGGGGCAAAAAGCGTTAAATCTAAAGTTAAAGAAGATTTTTTTAATAAAGAAGAAATTTGACCCAAATAAATAAATAAATTTATAAAGTTTTAAATTAGCAAAACATGGAGTCGAGGATTATTTAGCGATCTATTCTAATTTCTATAATCTATTACATGTTAAATATAAATAATGTTAATTCTAGGAAGACACTTTATATATATATATATATATATATATATCCCACTAAGCCAACACTTTGAATAACAAGATAAAATTTAAACCAAGGAATTGTCTTTCTGTCTAATTATTTTGATTGAGTGGATGTAAAAGTCACTCAATGTAATTTTAGTAAATGTGCTTCTTTTTTTTAAATTAATGGGTTCCGAGATTTGAATATATTCTGAGATAGAATAGATTATGAGTGTTAAAAAGTTTCGTAATAAAAGTAGACACAAATATATAGTATTAAAATTTTGGTATCATAAATATATTATATACTTTTATATCGTATATTTCTTTTAGTAGACACAAATATAGTGTTAAAAGTTTCGTAATAAAATTTAAAGATTCTTTTGATAAAAATAAAATCTATATATCGGAAAGAGAAGATGTATACGACATTTTATTTTTATTATGGTTCAACTAAAAATGTGGTTTGCTTTTAGCGAAGATTTTTGTTTGTTCTAGCCTATTTATGAACCAGAGGACTTTATCATTTTAAGGATCTAAACAGAACAAATTCTTATACTCCTATATATGAGTTTTGCTTCTTCTTCTTTTTTTTTTTTTTTTTTTTGAGTTTTGTTATTTTTATTACCAAAAAAAAAACCTTACATTAGCCTTATGCACACATGCAAGCGCACACTAATGACACGAACAATTGATCTAGTACGTAATATTTTTACTTAAATACATATCACCAGTATGAATATGATTTATATATTTTAGTAGAGTTTAGGCGTTCTCTCCTATGTCTAACAAAAAGTCGGAGACCAGAATCTCGTAGAAAAATCTGAATGTCATAAACTGCAGCTATAGTTTTGTAGTCACGCCGATTAATCACTTTCTAATTAATTAATGTAATA
>CM051377.1:1579637-1604637 GCA_028015245.1 Cardamine occulta
TCCACGCTTTGAAATTTTCAAAAATGTGATATTATTCAGTGTCAATTACTTAGAAACAACTCATCTCATCCTCACCTACTCGCTCCACATCTTTGAACAAACTATAATTATATATCTAGGGAGTATATTTTTTATGTTTGATTAATGTAATAACTAAAAATATGATATTAAGTATATTTTTACTCAACTAATTTCAACACTAATTTGGACCACAGTGACTATTCAACCGACTAGATATGAACAGAGTCTGATAGCCACTTCCGTTTATAGTTTATATAGATTTACCTTTTGACTTTCATAAGAGTCTTCGTTGACTTTCAAGTGGTCTAAACGAAATTGCTCACCATAAAAGCAAATTTACATTTGTTATATAAATCTATAATGATGAAATAATCTGATTATTAGAAGAAAACGAATGTGAACACCTGAAGATATTCTGAAATGTTGTGTTTTGAGTCTTCTGATTTGACTAAAACTCCTAAATTAGTGAGAAAAATATTGGCCGCACGCGAATTTTAGTTAAGTCAATAAAGAAACAATGAAACTATATATAAGATAACGAAATTAAAGTTTCAATTCAAATACTTTGTTTATTATTCGAAAAAGACCACAGCATTATCCGCCACATATACACGTACGGGTGTATACACTTTCTCTCCAACAACTGTCTACCAAAATATAATTCTGGTAAAAATTTACATGAAAAAAAAGGGAAAATTATTAAACTTGAAAAAAAAACCAGACTATCGTTCCTCAGCCTCACGGTCTTGAAACGACAGTCGGAAAACCCAGTTAGAAACTGTACTCATTGTCTTCTTCCTCGAACTCTTTTGTCTTTGGTTATCATTATTTTGGCAACTTCTCTTTGAATTTCCATCATCAACGAACTTCTTTAATCTCTTCAAAGCAAGCTTTAATGTCTCTTCACTCATGTTCGCAAAACAAACCCTAAACCAGCCCGGTTCTTCACAATGGCACGAAGAACCAGGAGAAATGTTGAGCTTCACTTCGTAAACGATCTTTTTCCAAAGATCCATCTCTGCTTCGAACGTTTTAGAGATAAGTAGATGTCTCATATCGACCCAACAGAAGAGTCCCGCATTGCTCTTTAGACATTCGAACCCCATAGCCTCTAGACCAGATATGAGCTTTCTTTGTCTGTTCTTGAGCCGTTTTTGGTTCTCTCTGAGGTAGTTCTTAGTGAACTTCTTGTCGGATAATAATGCGGATAGTAGATATTGTGTTTGGGAGGAAACAAGGCCGAAACTCGACATTTTTGTAGCGGCAGAGATGACATCTTTGTTGTTGGAGTAAATAGCTCCAACTCGAAAACCAGGAAGACCTAGATCTTTAGATAAGCTATAAACAATGTGGACACGGCTGAAAACATCGGTGTTTTCGAGTTTATTGTTTTTGAGAATTTCCATGACACTGATAAATTCTGAAGAGTTGAAAACTGTCCTTGAATAGATTTCATCGCTTACTAAATGTATATTTTTATTCTTAGAGATGAAATCGAATAGAATGTTGAGTTCGGTTTGGGTTGTTGTCGTACCCAAAGGGTTAGATGGGTTGGTGATAAGTATTCCTTTGACGTTTAGGTTAAGCTTCTTGGCTTGCTCGTAGGCTTCTTCAACCGCAAGTTTCGTTATGCGAAACCCGTTAGTACTCGAGCATTGGATTGGTACAATCTCAACACCAGTTCGCCATTTTAGATCCCTATCAAACCTGAAATATATAATAATGAAGAGGAGACTCTTAGTTAGGCTAAGCTTGTAGCAATGATTGAAATGTTACGTGTAAGTGAAGCAAACGATGTACTAACCCTGGATAATAAGGCGTGGGAAGCAAGAAAGCATCACCAGGATCTGCGAGACAAAACATTAGAGTTTCGTTTGCAGAAGTGGCTCCAGCAGTGAGGACAAGGTTGTTCGAATCAAAAGAAACTCGATTTCCTCTATTTTCCGACATGAAATCCGCCAAAGCCTGAAAATCATTCCATTCAATCAATAAACTGCAATACTTATAGAATGATAAATAAACATCGATCTTTGAACTCATATATATAATAATCTTACATTTTTGAAGGAAGAGAGGCCATGGTAGTCCTGAAAGAGAGCGAGTTCCCGAAAAATAGACTGGCCGTCTCTCTTGAAATTGGCCGCGTCTGGATTGTTTGCAAGCCATGACTCTAAAAGATCAAAGCATAACTACAAAAACCAATAAAAGTAATTAAGTATTTTCTATGTAAATGCATAAATCAATATATTTTGATTTATATTAGTAATCACATGCAGTTTGAGTAATATTTGTTTACCTGATTTTCTGCAAGACCCATCTGGATAATGCCTTGAGGGTTCTTGATAACGTCGTAAGGATTCTTCTCATACTCTTCCCAACCAAGGAAATACGAAGAGTCTTGGCCATGGCTGTTGCATGTAGCTTTTCTTGACAATAGATCCATTGTTTTGTCTTCTTGTTTTTTTCTTGTCTTATAAAAAATTCAACAATTAATTGATAGGTCAAGAAATAGAGAAAGAGTTTTGAGAGAGGGCGGAGAAAGAAAGAGCTACGAGATGTCTAAGAATGTTTACGTACGTGTATATATAGTTTCATCCTACGCCAAAATACGCTAAAGAATTATTAAAAAAAAAAGATGGGAACCTTTATTATTTTCTATTCAATTTGAAAACAAGGGTTGTCTTTTGATTGTTTAAACTTGAAGTGATTTGAAAATTTAGATATAAATCCGGTTATTTTTCGTCAATAATTACACATTTAAATATTGAAACGGCGGAAATGCTAATACAAACGATTAAACTACAATTTCGGTTATATAATGTTTAATATATTAGCATTTTGAAAAGTGTTTTTGACATATCAATTAGATACAATAAGAGAATGGAAAAAAGCGAAAGCGATGGAGTATTGAGGACGCCATGCCGACAGGAAATCTCCATGTAATGGATACATGTAAATAAATAAAGTGACCCACAGAAATATATTCATATATAGAGAAAAGAAAAAAAAGGAAACATGACAATGTTACAATTTGGGGACTATTTAGAGCCTCTATCATGTTGGTCCACGTTGCTCCCTTATGGTATCCCTCTCTTGTATTCGATGTCGGCTATTTTTTCAAACTTTTTCTTTACGTTTCTTTTTTCGTCAAGCCATATTCTATACGTTTTGTTAGTATTTTTTTTTTGTCACTATACAATTTATTTGTTTAATTCCATTGAGATAATTTTCAGAATTCTTTTTCTACAATTTCCAGAATCGTAGAGTTCGACTAGTGGGTTTGTGCTAAGAGATGAAGCGTCAAGATCTCAGGAATTGTAGATCTTGACGAAAATGTTTTCTGAAGATTCTCTAACAGTCATAAAAAAATATTTTTAGTAATAAAATCCTTCAACTAAAGATAAATCGTAAAAAAAACTCCTCAATTATATATTTAACCAAAAAACTCATCTATTTTAAATCCGTTAATAAAAAATTCCTCTGTTATATTGCCAATAAAATTTAAAATACAGAGTTTTGCAAAATTAAAAAATAATAGATTTTTACTAATAAAATTCCTCAACTAAAGATCAATCATAAAAAAAAACCCTTCATTTATATGTTTAATGAAAAAACTCTTCAATTTTAAATCCGTTAATGAAAAAATTCCTCAACTTTAAATTTATTAGTTAAAAAAACTTCTGTTTACAGTAGTGTTAAAATTAGGCTAAATTTAAAATGCAATTTTTTTTTTATCAAAAACGACACGATATGTTTTAAAATGAAAACGACATATTCTAAAAATAAAAATGACATGAATTTTGATGTTCTAAAATAAGAAAAAATGACATAATTTTTAAATTGATTTTTGACATATTCAAAAACCTATTAGAACATAAAATTCTCAATAACAAGATTACGTGCAACATCAAAATCAAACATGTTATAACGTAAAATACAAAAGCAAGATTTCATACTATATACTGGGTTTATTGAGTGGTTTTTTGTCTCTTTGAATAGTTATTTATTAGTTAGTGATCCGAGCTTTTAACACCCAACTAATCCTACTGGGTGAGTGTAGCCGTTAAATAGACCATTCACCGGATTTTTTAATAGGTCTAAAGCATGACACCATTTCAATTGGCTAAATGAAAATAATTTAAATAATTTCATGCTTGAGAAGAATCAATTCCTGACCTAGATCAACATAGCAACACTTTATCAAGTGAGAACTTACACCACCACCAATTGGTTTAAAGTATTTCTTTCCCACTTGAAAATAAGGTTGTCCACAGAGAGTAGAAATCGAGTGAGTGTATCATTTGGTCACTATGTGTCATGCCACGATAGATCGATTCTGAAATTTATCCTCTAACATATATAATTAAAGGTATATTTGCACTAAGTACGAGTACATAATTTTTCTCGTTAATAATTTGGTTAATAAGTGGCCTCTTTGGGTTCACTCTTTTACCGGTTTTCTGTTGATAACTTTGATCTCTATACAACCAAATCATAATATATAATTACAGCAGCAGATTTATCAGTAAATATCGAACTTGTAATAAAGGGTAATTTAGATGTAGTGTTAGTGTCAATAATTAGAAAGAAATCAAGATTTTGACTTTGAGCTGTCAAAATCATACAAATTATTCTTCAGTTCTCGTTCTCCAATTGTATTTCCCGAATATAACAAGCTTATGATACCGAACTACAAAACTAACTACGTGTTTTGCAGTTTGAAACACATGCATGTCGACCCATGAATATGCCTTTCCGTTGTACCTTTTTTTTTTTGTTTCCATAGACTTCAAACATTTGTATAATTATTTGTAGTTTTATAGTTCAAGTTACTCTATCAATTTATCGATTTATCAGTTTTTAGAATGTATTTAATTAAAAAGTTGCAAATGGTACAAAATCAAATCTAGTTTGGTCCTGTTTAAGGAAATTTATGTTTGGTAAAATTATAAGTCTAACAATAAGCATCTCATGATAACTCACACCATCCAATATGTAAATTAAACACATTTAATTTTTGTAAACATTAATACAATATCATAGATTCATAGATTAGTGACGCAAGTCCTAGTTCTATTGGATTAGAAAACTTGATAAATTAACCATATCATAATATGTCTTCTAGTTGTTGATCAAATATTAAAGATTTTGCTAAAACATAAGATACTTTAAGGGCCATTCAACTATAGGTATCAATCCACCCAGAGCCGATAGCTCTGTGATCGAAAGAACGGAGATGCCAAATTTGAGTCTTGACGACGAAAAAGATATTTCAATCCGCTCTTATCTTTGGCCTTTGGAGATTATAGATTTTGATCCGAATATCTTGAATATTAAAAAAGAAAAAAAATGTTGGTATCAATTCGGCCATCTCATTTTCTGTTTCACCTTGGGCACACGATTGACAAAGTGATTAGAAACCATCTCCTCTCACGTCATTCTAACTCCTCCGACAATAACAACGTTCTCATGTTGGCTTATGTTATATGTTTTAGTGATTGAGCTTTGGCTTAAACTCTTTAAGCCATTTTTCCTTTCCTCTTGTAAATAATTCTTTTTAAAAATACTTGAAGAGAATTTGTTTTCCAAGGATAGATGTGTTCATGTTATGCAGCAAGATTGAGTTTTTGTTTTTTGAAAATTCATGGAATAAACTAAAAATACCAAAAAACCAAACCAAACGGAATTGTATATAGTTTTTATATGGTTTAAGTTTTTTAAATTAATAAATCGTAAACTAAAAATAATATAACCGAATTACATACAAGTTTTATATGATTTCAATTTTTACAAAACTAAAAACCTATAAAACCGAAAAACCCAAACTGTAACCAAACCATAGATCGGAATGTTCATCACAATTTAAGAAAAAAACAAACAATGTTATAAACTATAAAGTAATCAAGAACTGTAACAATTCGTCCCAAATTTTTTAAAAAAAAAATACAGTTGTGGGGTTTATGCGATGGTCTAGTGGTCCAAAGAGCTCTACTCATCCACCTTGGCAAGTCCAACTTCGATGTTAGTCAATGTCTCATCACGTGGGAGTAAAGTCTACTAGAATCCATAGAAATAAGTGAAAAATAAAGAAAATTATATATTTTGCACACACAAAAAAATTATATACATGTAAACCTTAATTGTATAATTAGGAATAAATTAGTGGTTAGTAATATTCCACTAACCGGTGATTATCGCGGCCCTCTATTTTATTTGAGAAGTAACAAAATTGGATCCATTCATATATAGTTTATATGTATACGTTACAACAAGGCTTTACTTTGACAATTGACATGATCTTTTGATAAGCTTTGTAACCTTTGAAGCTTAACAGCACCAAGTGCGTGCTCACAAGTAAAGACAAACATGCCATTTACGAGTTCTAAAGCATATGCTTTCTGTTCCTTTTTTGATTAACTATGAACAATTAATTCTACAATCATATATACTTTATTCATTTCAATATTAGTATCATTTTGAAAATTTCACGTGAATTAAAGAAAAAAACATATTATATACACTCCTAAAAATTAAAAATTCTATATTTTCTAACTAAAATTGACATTGAAATCCTAAGACACAGAAATTTATTAATAAGTATAATTTTAGTTTAAAACAACACTTATTGTGAAACATATGGAAACATTAACCTCAAATATTTGATTATTATGTTTTAAAAATATTAAGAGCTTTTTTTTTCAATTTCAAAAATTATGTTAATGGTTGATTAATTCACTGATAAAATTTTTTTATTGCATTAGTCCATAGAGCAACATCTCCATGTATGTAAAAAATGTTTATGTTACTTATTTTTATTTTTGTAGAGGATGATTAAGATCAAGAGGGTCCAACTGAAAATGAGTGACAACTAAGATGACGTTCACGTTGTCTTAGTCCTCGCAAATTTCCTAGGAGCGATAGAGAGACATTACTCTATGGACCAACTCTTGCTTCACCTCTTCCATAACGTAGGACCCTTCTCCAATCTTCCCATCTTCAATTCTACATTTCTTGGCTTCTTTTGTCTTTTACTATCTAATAAAACAAAACCAAAACTGATTTGATTCTTTTGTCACAACATTTTTCAAATTATATCCAATAAAAGTTGTTTTTTTTTTCCCTTTGGACCAAAATCCAATAAGGTATAACATACTTGTGTAGCTCAAGATTAAAATCTCTATTCTTTTGATTCGTGAAAAGAATTTATTTCAGGATTCTTATTGGGTCACATAAACAAAAACACCTGAAAAAAAGTCTATTCTACTGGGATCTCGGAGAAGTAATAAAGGTTGTGTCAAAAAAAAAAAAGGTAATAAGGTTAAAAATATATATTGAGCTTAATGATAAAATATTTGTAATAATAAATATGTTTCTTAGAAGGTGTATATAGTGACAATGCTTTGATGTATGTGTCTTCCTTTTGGCTCTTGTTCTTTAACAACTTGCAAACTTGGTCGATCGATTGATAACTACATTGTCTTCACATCATGAAGTCAACGAAAATAAAGCATTCACTTCAACTAATATCTTACAATTTGCAAAATTTAAAGAAGCCAAACTAATTGACAAAAGCAAAAAAAAAAAAAAAAAAAAAAAAACAAGAAAGGCATTTGACACTAAAACAACATCTCTCGAACGGTAGGACTAACAAAATTTAAGTGAAAAAAACACACTTACACATGATATGTTCAATTTCCATTCGATTACAATCTTAAATCTGTCTTCGTATATAGATGCCAAAGTGGGTCTATCTTTAAAATATAAAGAGTAACATATACACAACATTGAAGCATGTAATGTTGCTTTGGAAATAGATCTTCTACTGAAGCAGAACATTTTTAAAACATTGCAATAAATATAAATTTCTCACAAGAGTTGCCAACAAAAAATGTCCACCCTTGCCGTTGAAAGCTCTTGTTGTTTAGATTTATGTTGCAAAATGTTAACACAATAATTGTAGTTTAATGGTTTTTGTCATGGTTTCAAATCTAGAGATCAATTTAGCTATAACATGACCTCGTTGGTCTCAAGTAATGACAATGTTTGTCATGTATTTGCCTAATGCGGTTGCGGTTAGGTTTGCTGTATGTTTCAGAAAAGTGTTCAGGCTTTCACTGTGGTGAAGTGGAGTAGTATTGGCACTAAGAAGAGCCATAAAGATTAGTGTGTCTTAGACCACTTGGCACAGCCATATAATAAGAGTTTGGTTGAAGATCTGAGTCTCACCTTTAGTGATGATACGAGTTGGGACTTCACAAAAATTGCATAATGTTAAGAGTTTCTTCCAGCTCATAATAGTGCCTATGAACAATGTCGCATTCGGCAAGATCCGAAGATAACTAATGACTTCGCTACTATATCTAAAGCAATTCAAAGTTGGTGAGATCAGAGAGTCTTGCCTTTATAGAGTTCATGAGGAGATAGATGCCTCTCTATGTATGACATACCCAAATGAGTTTCAAAACGGTCATTCAACTGATGGTAAGAGCTTTTTGTTGAACATATCATCATCCTAAAGGTTTATAGTTTATCGGGTTTAAATGCAGATTCTATTGATGACCATAGAGAAATATGTGAATGTCAAGACTGCTACAAAAGTATATGCAAGAAATGGGGAAGAGATTCTGACAACGAGATCTTGCAGATCAGTGAGAATCCATATTGCCAGAGGCTAACACAAACGGTAACGCCTCACACTTAAAGTTGAGAGACTAAGACATTGTAGTAGTAGAATCCGAGAATTTACCGGGTTTTTTCTTGTTCGCTATTCTCTGACATAAGAGAGTGGTTACTGACAGTTAACAACACCGGAACTATATTGACTTCAACTACAAAGTCCTAGAAGATGCTACAAAAAATATACATAACATTCGGGTTTACTTCTGTGTTTTCCATTGATGCACTTACAAGACTCTTTGCTCTCAATCATATATATATATATATATATATATATATATACACTTAAGGAGCTATGTTTACACTTGTTCCAGAGCTGTCTTTCCTTAACATTCACATGGTTATCATTAAGCAACTAAGATAGTATATTAAAAGCTATAGCATTTGCCTGAATAGTTTTGATCATTGAGGAGGAGCGCGGTATATGGCAGCGATAGTACGAGGGAAGAACATTTTCCTAACTCCCTCTGCTTTGATTATGGGAAAGATGATTCCTGAAGCACTCTGTGAACGAGCAAAATACACCAAACATCAAGTTTTTAATGCGACATTGTGAATAATAGAAGTGATAGTGTTTCAAAGTATAGGAAGAAACACATACCGAGATTATCCTAGTTCCAAGCCAAAAGCTTTTAATCGAAGGAAATGGTAGCATCAAACGACCAACAGCGTAGATCGCTACAGCAAAGAAGTGAAGAACTAGACTCAGAGGACGAGGGTTTAAGCCAGAGAGCAATGCAACTGGACCAGATGAGCAAACACCTCCAAGGCTAAGATAGTCGAAACAAGCTTCACGCATTTCTATTTTCGCTTCATCGGTAGATACTAAAAAGACCTTGTACAATGCGCCCGCCAATGTATTAATGGTGGAAGCTACAGGCTATAGAAGAACCACACATAACAAACACCATTATAAACTTTAATCAACATATAGAAAGCGTTCACTTTAGCTAAGGGTACTTACTTTTCGCAGTGTGTAAAAGGATTCAATATACTTAGAAAGTGATTCTTTTTCATTAAGGTTACGAATTGGCCTTAGAAGATCACGGAGTACAACGATATCTGCCAATGCAACGGTCATTCCACCACCTGTTAAAGGATGTCTCATGTTGAATGCATCACCTAGAAGAAGAGCTCCAGGAGTAGGAACTGGATCAGCTGGCATGCTTCGGTTTGGCATGGTTCTGATATTACCCTTTTCAACCGCAGCTATGAATGCTTCACGGACCTCAGTTGGTACTTGAGGCGCAACATGTGTTTTCAGATACTTTGCCATTTCACCATTTGCAATAGGAGGAACTTTTTGACCCGGTACATCGACTAAGCAACGGACTTCTGTACTGCTAATGGGATATAATAAGATAGGAGATGGATGGCCGAGAACAACATGACCGTGATTTGCAAATGGAAGTTCACAATTCTCCAAGACAAGACCCACAAAAGTAGACGGCACATCCACCTTATAGATAGATATCAAACCACGTAAGTTCCACAAACCAAAAAACAGAAATTATCGAAACCTTAACTTTAATAACCACCTTAGGTTTGCAAAGAGAGCGACGCAAGTTGGAGAAACAACCATCACATACAATAGTAAGAGGAGCATATGATCTAAGCTCATTGCCTTCTTTTGTTCTGTATTGAACTCCTTTGATTGTCCCGTTCTCTTCAAGCAGCGACGTAACTGTTCCTTGCTCCAATCGTACACTGAAATCACAAACAAAGCATTAGATTAGAGTAAGCAGAATCAAGCCACATTCAAGTGAACAATCAATAAGATTACTTTGAAAGAGTAGCAGCTTTTTCTCGCATTCTCTGAACAAATCTCCCATTGTGAAAACTTCTTCCAGCCACATCCGAATCAAATGTTTCCAAAGGGTAAGAAAGTTTAGTATGTTTCCCATCTTTAAAGAGAGCATAACCAAGAACTCGTTGAGCATCTATCTTCTTCACACAATCTACAATCACAGAACTAAACTATCAAAAGTGAATCTAAGTATATAATAAGCATATATATAATAGTACTAAGCTCATTGGTCTAACCCTCAAGTCCAAGTTCTATTAACTTCAAGTAACCACCAGGTTGAAGTAATTCACCAACGATTCTATCTTGTTCAGATAAGTCTCTTTCTATAACATGAACTCTTCTTCCTTCCTGAAACCACACTAAGGCCACAAAATCAGAACAAGAACTTACGTCTTAAAGTTAAACACACAAATGAAAAAACTGAGTTTTATCTAACTGTTGAAAAACACATAATTAGGGCAAGGACCAAGAAACAAGCATAAAATATCTCCAATGTTCCGGGAACTAAGATCACACTATTTTTGTGATCCGAATTTATAATTTTGTAAAATTTTCGTATTTATGAACATAATAAACAATTACAAAAAAGAAGATTGAAAAGTTTACAATCGGATAAATTCTCAAAATTTAAGTTGCTGCCCAAAAAAAAAAATTGAAGAAAATGATTTTGGTTCTTTTTAGTAAACAATTATTTGGTTAATTATCATTTGACCCTAAAAATAATAATCATTTCGACAGTAATTTCAAAAAATAACATATAAATTTATCTGATGGCACACTATGTAATAAAAAATATAATATTTTATTCACAATTTACCATCGTTTATTTTGCCAAATAACACGTTATTTACCCGATGTCTATACTATGAAAAATTTAAAATACACAATTTTGCAAAGATGAAGAAAGATAATTTCAACATTCACGTTCCTAATTAATTTACAATTTTGCCATTAACAAATCTGGTTATTTACCTAAATTCTTCAGAAAAAAATATTTGGAACATTACTGCAGAAAAAAATATTAAAATAATCCTAAATTTGTATATTTGGAAAAGCGAAAGGCAGTATAGAAAATTCCCAAAATTACTAAAGAAAACAAAAATTCCCAAAAACAGAAGTAAAATCACAAAAACACGAAAAGCAAAATCCAAAATCAACATTACAAGACTTACCTTGCCGAGAGTATACGCAAGAGCAGCACCAGCAACACCAGCTCCGACGATGATAACATCGATGCAAAATTCATCCTCCGTCACAAGATTCCTCAATACGACGTCGTTCTGAGAAATGCCGTGTCCACTGTTCTTATTACTCCGATTCTTAATCGAATCGTTACTACTCCGACGCAAAATGTAAAGAAACACAAACGCGAATAGAGAAGTCACAAATGTTCCTAAAATGAATTGATCCAACACAATCGTAGTCGGCGCCATCATCGTTCTTGTAGAGGTTATGGCGATGCGTTTGTGTCTCTCCTCCGCCGCTTTCTCGCGGCGAATGTATTTTGCTCCGGTGGTGAATCGAAGAGAGGAACGATGGTTTTTGTAGAGAAGAGAAGATCTAAGAGTTGTTGTGAATGTTAATTGAAATTGTGGAAGGTTCTCGATTACGATTGATTTCATAATTTTTTTTTTTTGGGGTTTAATTTAAATAACCATGATAGAAGAAAGTCAAGAAATAAAGTATTTGGAAGGAAAATAAAAATAAAAATAAGAAGTAAAGACACAGTAACAGCCCAACCAATGGGCGTGTAAAACAAAGTCTCGTATATTTTATTGGAAAATAAACAAAAATGTTTAGGTATTTCGAGAAATTTTAAAAAATTACATATTCTATAAATTAAATTCAGAAACTTGTGTTCATCAAATTATACTAAAAAAAACTTGTGTAAGAACACTAATTGTTTAGTTGATAAAAAGGGAAATTAAGAAAAAGTGATTATTTTACCCTACCTTTTTGAATCTATATCTTTTTTTTTAAGTTTAATAACATAAACCTTCTACTTTTTAAAAGTCAAAATTGCCCTCATAATTATTAATATGTTATTGTAGTTTGATTTTAAAAACAAAATTAACGAAACAACTTATATGTGTTAGGATATTTTGACTTTGATTTTAAAAACAACTTAAAAACAAAATTAACAAAACAACTTATATGAGGAAATTGATGACAAAAAAAAAATCAAAGCCTCTAAGACAAAAAAAAAATTGAAGCAGAGATTGAAGTGGTGGAATGAAACAGAGGGTTTGAATGAGTGAAGGAAGGTTGATGGAGTAAAGAGAAGAGACACATGGACGGAGGAGATTAAAAGAGTATGGAGATTAGAAATAAACACAGAGAAGAAGCATTGGAGATATTCATGTTAATTTCTGAGATTTTCTCTTGTAATTTTCATCTTCCTCATTCGTGTTATACTTTGTAATACGATTCTAGTGCTTTGGTCATTGCTTCTGGTTGTTTTTTTATTGGAAAGCTGCGGTGAGTTTCAAATTGTTATTTTTAGTAACGGCGATTTGAGTTATCGACTTGGATTGTGAGTTTTTTTTCTTGATCTCTGGTCGGGTTAATCAGTGTCATCGACAATGATTTTGGAGTTTTAATAACAATAAATTGTATTAGGTATATTAGGTAACTATATATTCTGTATTAGGTAGAAGATATATTTTACATTACGTAAGATAGTTTATGAATTCTAAATTAAGTAGAAGATGTATTCTAGATTATGTAAAGTAGAAGATGTATTCTAGTTTGGATAAAATAATACATATTCTAGATTAGGTAAGGTAGAGTTTGTATTCTAGATTATGTAAGATAGAATATGTATTCTAGATTATGCAAGGTATAATACGTATTCTAGATTCTACCTAGAAGTTGAGGCATGACATAAGCAAGTTTGTTCTTCTTCAAACTGTTCTCCAACAGTCTTCTTCATTGAACATGTTGCCTTGCTGTCTTCACTCAGCGTGCTTGAACCCCTACACTTGAGGTTGTTGCCTTGCTATCTTCTCTTGGCAGCTGCGCTGCATCTTACTCGTCCTACAATGTAGCTTATATCTTTATCTCCAGCGGTTAGCCTAATGATTGTCTGAAATAAACTTTAGATAATGTCATGGAAGCTGATGTATTTGTTATAAATTACTCTGTTTTACAATGAAAACAAAACTTGCTCATGAAGATGTGAAGTTAACTTTCTCTCTCGTCAAGTCAAGAAGAAAAGTGAGTTTGGTTTATTTCAGCCTCTGTAGAAGAAAAACAAAATCTGTTTTTAATTTATTTTATTCAGATTAATATAGAAAATTTAATTAAAAGTTATTTTGGTAATTAATATAAGCTAACTAATAAAAGGTATAGATTAAAAAAGGTAGGATAAAATAATCACTTTTTCCTAAGTTTTCCTTGATAAAATCCCTTTCATATAATAAAAACGAGTTAAACAAATAAGAAAATGTTTTTAAGAGAAAATATGGTTTTTTATTTAAAAATATCTACTAGTCTACAAAGAAAGATCTTTACGTATTTTTATAGACTTTCTCTCTCAAATTTTTTTTTTTCTTTTCAATTTTATAATTAATGGTGTTGAGGCCTTTTAAGCGGCAGCGAAACCCCCATTCTCTCTCAACCGAGCCAACTCAAAACTTTTTCTGATCTTCCTCACCGGCGGCCAGTTTCTCTCATCGCCGCCAAGAAAAAGACTCCCTCGTCATGGTGTTTCTTTCTCGGCTTCCTGTTTCGGAAGGCTCATGGCGACACTCTCTAGATCGAGGTTTTGGCTTCTTCTTGCCTCAGACGCAACGAGGTTGGTTCTCTGTTGATCTCTCAGGCGCGGCCTTGGTGTCTGCAGACTCTCTCCCTACTCACTCAAGGACGGTGATTTGGGGTTGAGTGTGTTTGATCTTCGCCAATTGCTTGATATGTCGCCGGTTTTGCCTTTATCGTTGGAATCCGTTGTAAGTCCCTGCTTAGCTACTCCAAAGTGTTAGTAGAAGTTGATCTTCTCTCGTTGAGTTTGGTTCCAGTTTCGAGACTCCTTTGGTTTAGCTAGGTAGAGTACTGCGTCCAAGCCTAGCTTAGGTGGCTGCTGTTCTTGATGGTTTCGGCTCTTCAGCTTGGATGGTGTCTTCCTCCATATATGATCTCGGTATTAGTCTAGGTTTGGCTTTAGTCTCTAGGCCTTTGTAAGGGTGTGTTGTTCCTTGGGTTGCATCTTCAAAAGGCCGTCAAGATGTTTCTCTCTCTTCCTCTTCCATCTTCCAGTGTCTAGTTGGTTGTGGTTGTCGCTTAGTACGGTGTTGGCTCCCTTTTATTGAGGGCTCTCTTTCTTGTCCCATGTTTTCCCGGTTGGTCCCATCACTGTTACTTTCTCTGCTTTGGTTCTGCACTCCTCTATTCTGGCCCAGTTAAAGGGTGTTTGAGGTAGCCTCCTTCTCTTTGTTTGGGTTGCAGTTGTTAGGGGATTTAGTTCACAGTGGCTTGCTCTTCGGTTTTTCCTTCTTCCTCCTCTAGCTGCTTAGGTGTGGTGTTCTTCGGCTCCTCTCTGACCTGCTCCTCTTTGTCTCATATAAGTGGGTTCTCTTCTTCAGCGGGTTGCTAAGGTTCATATAGACTTTGCTTAGTTCTATGTGGTTGCTGATTGTGTATGCTAGAGTTCTCTAGGTGGTTAGAGAGGTCTAATGTTGCCTTGGTTCTTTGATTGATGAGTTTCACAGTGGTGGCTTTGGTCTCCAGTGGACAGGCAGAGTTGCTTGGCTCTTTGGGGTTTTGATCGACTCTTGGATTTGGTGGCTAGCTGGGCTGGCTTATCGTCATTCCTTCAAGGTTTTCAACCTTCCTCGACACTCTATAGCCACCTTTTTCACTCATGGTGTTGGAAGCTCCATCCTTCTTGATCTTCGAGCCTTTTCTTGTTTTAAGACTCTCGATATTGCTTCTTTATCTCTCTCTTGGCTGCTTGGTGATGTTTTCATCTCTAGGTGGTGTCTTTGTGCTCAGCCCATTCAGATAAGGGAGTCCTAGAGCTTCTCGGTTAGCCTTCTTACTAGGGTGGATGCTCTATCAGCATTGTGAGTACCGTTCAGCTCTTCCTATGCCGTCGTCCGGTGTTTCTTTGTGTGGGTGCTAGGCTTCTACTTTGGCGTCTGGATTGGCTCATTGAGTTGAATCATATACTTGTAGTATCTTTATGTTGCTCTTATGTTGTATTTTACCAGGTTGTAACTCTTCCCCATGCTTTTAATGAATGCTTTTTATCAAAAAAAATTAAAAATTGATTAAATAAAAACAATGTCGTTGTTTTTCTTTCAAAAAAACCCTAGTCGCCTTAAATTTTTTAACCATCTCAATCACAATGATTTGAATATAAGAAAAATGTTGTTTCATTTTTTTGTTTGTTACCTGCTAATTGCCTACTTGTAGACTTGTAGTACTCCTTTTGTTTCATTTTATTTGTAATTTAAGATTTTTGCACACTAATTAAGAAAATAATAAATTTGTCTATTTTATCCCTCATTAATATATTCTACATTTTTCTATTGGTGATTAAATTAAAATAATAAGGGTAAGAATAGAAAATTTGCCAAAAAAATGCATTAAAAATACAAAACAACACTTATAATTAAACAATTTTAAAAATCTAAAACTATAAATAAAATGAAACAGGGGAGTAATAAATTAGTAACGTATTAAATGTTTTCGTTGTTTGATTCCAAATCTTTATTTTGAATGTAAGTTAGTATTTATTTAACTTAAAAATTGTTTGGTTTTATATGGCGTGGGTATCTTGTTATCACGTGCATGGGAATCATACATGTTAATGTTATCCAGTTTCTGTCGTCATCACGTCCAAATATTTGATTATGACATATTTAAAGGCCAATACGAATCAAAAGCCCAACTTGTTCAACATTTCAATCCCATTTGACCATACATATAATTCCTCGAAATTTTTCTATAAACCAAGTGTAGACCTAGCTGGTTTGGATAATTGCATGTCTTGTCAAGAATCGGATATATGAAGATTCAAAGAAAAACAAAACTTCTCTATTGCTTAAGAAACTCCTCAAAACTTAAGCTTACAAACTTGAATCTCTTCGATCTCTCATAAGTCTCACCAACAATCCTTGTGTTTACTTATATAGGAGAAAGACTCTTTAACAAACCCTAATCTCTAAAAAGGCAATATTACATATTTAGGTATCTCCTAAATATGAAGGTATATTTAGCTTGACTCCTAAATAAACCGTTAAAACGTAATTGCCTTATTTCGACTTTGAACTTATTTCAACATTCTCCCTTTTAAGCTTAAAGTCATTCTCCATCACATCTTGTACTCCAATAAGCTCTCTCATCTCCTTGAATTTGATCCTACCAAACGCCTTAGTTAAGATGTCCGCCTTTTGTTCATTTCCCGGTACATGTTCAACCTCAATCTGGCCATTCTCAACACATTCCCTTATAAAGTGATACCGAGTATGAATATGCTTGCTTCTACCATGGAATACGGGGTTCTTTGTAAGTGCAATCGCAGACTTGTTATCTATTCGAATGGTGACTCTTTCACATGGTGATCCAGTAACTTCTCCAAGCAAATCTTGAAACCAAATAGCTTATCTTGCAGCCTCAGTACCAGCCATAAATTCTGCTTCACACGAAGATAGAGCCACTGTATCTTGTTTCTGTGAACACCAAGTTATTGGACTCCCTCCTAGATAAAAACATGACATGTAGTACTCTTACCATCATCAGGATCCATATTATAACTGTTGTCACTGTAACCAATCAGCCTTGTCACCTTAGAAATCAATCTCTTAAAGCTTAACCCAAGTGTAACAGTTCCCTTTAAGTACCTCAAATACTGTTTCATTGCACTTCCATGTGATTCCTTTGGGTTTTGCATGTACCTACTTAACACACCAACACTTTATGATAAATCTGGTCTTGTGTGAAGCAAGTATCGAAGACACCCAACACTCCTTCTAAACCTTGTGGCGTCAATGTCTTGCTCTTCCGGTGACTTTGATAACTTTAAACATGTTTCCATCGGTGTATGCACTAAGTTACAGTCTTTCAATCCAGCTTCTTCAAGTATCTTTAGTGTATAACGTCTCTGATTTAATGTGATCCCCTCTTTGGTTTGACAAACTTCTATCCCTAGATAGTATGTCAATTTTCCCAAGTCACTCATCTCAAATCTCGATGACATTTCTCTCTTAAAGTCGATGATAACACTCATATTGGATCCTATCACAAATAAACCATCCACATACACCGCAACAATGAGAATATCATGTTTTACCTCCTTTCGATAGACTGATGGTTCCTTGGAACATCTTTTAAACTGCAGCTCCTTTAGAATCTGATTCAACTTCTCGTTCCAAGCTCTCGGAGCTTGTCGCAACCCATAAAGTGCTTTGTGAAGCTTATAAACTTTATCTTCAGATCCTTTCACTATGAATCCTTCGGGTTGTGAGACATAAACCGTTTTTTTTAATTCACCATGAAGAAACGCCGTTTTTACATCGAGATGATGTATTTCCCATCCATTAGATGCTGCGAGATTAATAAGAAGTCGGATTGTCTCAATACGAGCTACCGGAGCAAAAACTTCATCAAAATCCACTCCATGCCTCTGAACATACCCTTTGGCCACAAGTCTAGCTTTGTGTTTATTGATACTTCCATCAGAATTTTTCTTGAGTTTAAAAACCCATTTCAGCCCAATCGGTTTTGCTCCTTGTGGAAGATCAACTAGACTCCAAGTAGTTGTCTTCTTGATCGAGTACAACTCATCCTCACAAGCACATATCCAAGCTTTCGATCCTTTTGCTTCACCAAAATCTCTGGGCTCATCATTCACACTCATCAACAAATATTCTCCTTCAAGTTCAGCAAGCATTATATAATCATCAAACCGCTTTGGTTTCACAATAACTCTCTGTGTTCTTCTTAATCCAGGTTGATGTACCTGATTATCATTATTATTCCCATCGTCATTTACATCTTCATCAGAATCCATTGTTTCTGTAACGTCATGATCTTGGATTCTGTCAGAAACAGAATCATGCTCTGTTTCGACGTCGCGACTCTCTGTTCCAGGCGACCCTTCAACTCTGTCTTCTCTCTGTAATTCATGATGACGACGATACGATTCTGGTTCGACATGGAAAAATACTGGATTTACTTCTCGAATACCATGATTTCCAAATTCCCAAAGCCTGATCATAAATTCCTCATCTCTGGTTTTAAACGCTTCACTTCGATTCCAATTCCAACCTCTGTTTTCGTCAAATACGACATCACGACTAACCATGATTTTCTTGATTTGTGGATCGAGTAAACGGTATGCTTTTGAACCTGGTTCGGTTCCCAAATGTACTAACCGTCGTGATCTGTCATCAAGCTTTTGCAAATGCTGCTTCTCTATCTTTGCATACCCAATACATCCGAAAACTCGTAAGTGAGCAATATTGGGTTTCTTTCCTCGATAAGCTTCATATGGCATTTTGTCACTCAAAGCTCTGGTAGCTATTCTGTTGAGAAGATACGTGCAGTGTCGAATCGCTTCTCCCCAAAGATAATTTGGCAATGACATGTGCTTTAAGATACTCCTTGTCATCTCAAGCAAAGTTCTGTTTCGTCTCTCAACAACGCCGTTCTGCTGTGGGGTATATGGAGCTGTGAGATGCCGTTTTATTCCAGATTCATCGCAGTAGGCATTGAACTCATTTGATACAAACTCTCCTCCTCGATAAGTTCTGAAGGTTTGAATTTTCATTCCTGATTCCTTCTCAACCAAACCTTTGAATATCTTAAACTTCTCAAACGTGTCACTCTTCTCCTTCAATAATATGGTCCACATGTATCTCGAATAATCATCTATAAGGACAAAGATGTACCTTTTTCCAGCGGGTGTACTAGGAGTTATGGACCACATAAATCTCCATGGATGAGTTCATGAATCTTTGTTGCTCGATATGAAGTAACTTGTGGAAACACTTGTCTAGTTTGTTTTCCAAGCAAACACGAATCACAGATTTTTCCATAAAACTTGGCTTATGGCATACCAAAAATGAGCTCTTTGTGCACCATTGACTTCATTACCTCAAGATTTATATGGCCTAGACGTGCATGCCATAAATCTGAATTACTCAATTCCATAAGATATAGACAAGCTGTACCTTTGATTCCCATGTGGACTTTATACAAACGGTGCTTTGATCTTGTAGTTTTAACAAGAAGCTTTCCATTACTATCATGCATCGTCAAAAGTTCTCCTTTCATTCTCACATCACAGCCTGCTTCAGTCGCCTGTCCGAGACTAATGATGTTTGATTTCAAATCTCGAATGTAATAAACCTCTGTCATTGTTCTTACTTCACCGTTTTTATCAGTAAACTCAACCGTTCCTTTTCCTTTGATATTTATCCGGGAATCATCACCAAACTTCACTTTTTGGGTGATAGTTTTATCAAGCAAAGAAAAATACCTGTAATCTCCACTCATGTGATTACTGGCTCCATTGTCTAAGTACCAGATGTCATCATCACGAGTATTTTCTTCATACTTGCTAGGTATGAATTTTTCTTCATTTAAATAAACCACCTCATGTAGCATCAACTCATCTGCTTCCTCTGTACTTTCATTCTTATCCAATTGAGCCTCTTGAAATTTCAGAAGTCGATCAGGACAATCAGAAACGTAATGCCCAAATTTATCATATCGCCAACACTGCACCTTCGACGAATCTCCGTAATCTCTATAATTGTTAAACCTCCCACGACCTCTTCCTCTGTTACCGTAAAATCTTCCTCCTCGTCCTCTGTTTCTGAACTCATTATTTTGTTCACGCTGGGCTCATCCCTGAGTTTCAGAATTAGTATACATTAATCGATTTTGTTCTCCTTTGTTCTTGTGATCGTTGGTAAGGGCTCGAGTTGTGCGTTTTGGAGACTCTGTTTTTGCATACATCAAACTGCTCTGTTCTCCTTGTTCTTCATCTTCTTCTGCAACACGATCCTCATAAGCCTTCAAACGACCAATAATTTCTTCGAAACTAGTATTGTTGAGATCCAGTACTTGTTCTAATGATGCGACTATATGTATATATTTCTTTCGAGGCAGGCTCTTCAAAAATTTCGTAACTATCTTTGATTCCTCAATTTCTTCTTCTAACGAGGCTGCTTTTGACTGAAATTCTGCAAGTTTTCCTGAAAAATCATCGATCTTCTCCGACTCCTTCATCTTCAGTCCATCGAATTCTGCCATCAATGTTTGCAACCTAGCCTCTTTAACACGCTCTGCTCCTACGTGCCTTGTTTTAATAGCTTCTCACACTTCTTTCGCAGTATCTAATTCTCCAACTTGGAGAATAAGATTTTCTGGAATTGATTGAAATATCAAAGCTACTGCTAAATCATTCTTGTCATCATCACCCTTCCCTGTTTCGATGATCTCCCATGTCTTGTTAACCTTAAGCTGTCTCTTCATTCTCATGGACCATACTATATAATTCGTTGAATTGAGCATGGGACACTTAAGCGATGCAGAGCCTCCTCCTTCTTTTACTTTCCCTTCTATCGCCATCTTCTCACCTGATTTCTCAGGGTCGTCTTCTGGTTTTGTCATCGCCGCTCTTCTTCCTCAAGAGTTTTTGATGATTTAACCCTTCTTTCTTGAAAGAAAGCTCTGATACCAATTCTTGTCAAGAATCGGATATATGAAGATTCAAAGAAAAACAAAACTTCTCTATTGCTTAAGAAACTCCTCAAAAGTTAAGCTTACAAACTTGAATCTCCTCAAAAGTTAAGCTTACAAACTTGAATCTCCTCAATCTCTCATAAGTCTCACAAACAATCCTTGTGTTTACTTATATAGGAGAAAGACTCTTTAACAAACCCTAATCTCTAAAAAGGCAATATTACATATTTATCTATCTTCTAAATATGAAGGTATATTTAGTTTGACTCCTAAATAAACCGTTAAAACGCAATTGCCTTATTTCGACTTTGAGCTTATTTCAACAGCATGTGTTAAATACTGTAGTTCTAGATTTTTGGTTAGTCAAATAATTAAGGAATCTTACACGTGTGTGGTTTATATGTATGTAGGTGCATCCACATGTTTAAATCAAAAAATTATTTTTAACTTTCATATTTCAGTTTTCTTCATAAATATATTTTGTTATTTATAGATCAGTTTTAATTGTTCTTCTAAATTTATTTTTCAACTATTAGATACTAAAGTGCATTTATATTTTCTGTAACTCCATTCTCAAATTTAAAGTTTTGAATGCTTATTCGAAATGTTTTAAATATAGAGCTCTCCTTAACATTTGTACATCTGCCTCTCTCTTTTTTTTTTTCTTCGGTCCCTATAACTAACCTCCACTTTTCATATATTTTTTGTCCTTCAGGCTATTGTTTCTTCTGATCAAATAGATTGTAAAAATAAACATTTATTTACCTTATATATCAAATATAATAGATGTCAGTTTTTAAGTTTATGAATTAAAGAAAACCATTACTTGTAACCTAGATTGGACGGAAACGGAAATGAGTACACAAAAACAAAAAGTGTGGAAATGAAATTTTCGAAAAATTAGGAAACATAAAGCGGATAAAAAAAACAAATCAACAACATTTTTTTTATATCAATAATCCTTTTTTTTTGTGCAAACGTATATCAAATTATCAATAATCTTCAAACTTAGAATTTAATAAGCCTTTTGACCAAACCCATACCAAAGTGGACAGTGAAAGCCCCGTAGGTCTAGTCTAAAGTCTAACACTAAGACCCTATCATATCTCACGTGTCATGTGTGGACACTGCCTATGGGTCCCACATGACTACGACAACCAATGAACTTAAACGTGTTCTACGTTACTTTTTAAATAAACACCACAGCCTACCTACTTAAATTACCTTTGTACCTACATGTTTTTATGTTTCTTAATTTATTTATTTTTGATAATTATTTTATGTTTCTTAGTTCCAATTTCCAATGTCATTTTGTGTGACTACCTCACAATGCTTTTTGAGATTTACGAATTTTGTAAAGATTTCTACAATTGTAACGAGGAAGTGGTAAGGTTTTGATTAAGGCTGGGGTACGAGTACTTTAAATTTTTTGGTTATCAGATTCGATCTTTATAGCTAGTTAATAGGTTTTTAGTATCACCTCCAATTCAAAAAATAGGTATACATGGTCAAACATGTACCTTAAAGCAAATGAATGGTGGGTTTAATTATGTTTAATGGCAATGGCTTGGTCCTTCCGAAGTTGAACCTTGTATTCTTCGTTTAAATTCTTAATTTGAAAACCTAATAAACAGGATAGTAAGTATTCCTTACACCATAGGGATGGGAAAGACTAGCAGCCCCAGGAAAGCAAGCCACCTCGGAATAAAAGGCTAAGTAGACCTAGTAGGAGTAGAGGAACCTGAAACCATTCCATATGAAACTACATGATAAGAAAGAGTACATGGTCTGTAAATGAACCATCTTTACTTTCTCTTGTCTTTTTTACTACCGCTCTGAAAGCTTTCACCAGAAGCCTATAAAAAAAGTTATCAGTAAACTTGAAATATTAGACTAGGGGCTCACACAACGCCTATGCCACTACATGTTGAGCTATACGACCAAGCTGATTGCAAGGACTCACCCGCTGGAACCAGGCCCTAACTGACACTTTGAAGGTAAGTTCAGTCTAAGGAAACCTTTGACTTCTATCTATAAGAAAGAAAAATAAAGGTAGTAGATTAAAGTTTCACGACTATTAAGATCTTCCTTTGATACGGCTAATCTCTAATATAGAAATACGACTGGATGCCCTCGCAGGTCCTGAGGACTTACTTATTGATTTGGTAGTTGAAAAACAGCCATCATCCATCTCAACCTGCTTCAGATGCTTTTGCTAGGGTTGTTAGTATGGGTATAGCTAATGTTGCTAATGATAATGTTAGGGAAAACACTGTTATTAGCGAAACACTATAGCTAAGGTCAGCCCGGAACGATGTTGTTAATTCCCATATTAACAATCTCAATGTTGCTAATGCTAATGTTGGGAGATGGGGGAGAGTGAGTACTTTCAACTAAGGTAGGTTCCCCAACCTTCAAAAGAAAGGACACTTACTTAACTTAAGGAGACCTGAATGAGTATTATTATAGGTTAGTTTCGGGTTGAAAGAGACTACGACCTAGGTTCAGAACTTCATTGCTATTAAAAACTTTTTTTTGTCATCTGAAATTTTCATTATCACCATTGCGAAATACATTCGAAGAGATATGATGATAAATTGGAACCGAAATGTTGATACAAGATGCATATTCGGTTAGAATCCAATGGAGACAAGAGAACATCTCTTCTTTCTCTGCTCCTACTTATCAAAGGTATGAGAGGAGCTAATGAGAGGGGTTATTCTCGATAAGTTTTCAGCAAACTGGAGGGATATTCTCAAGCTCATAAGTGACAACAATCCAGATAACACGAAAGCTTTTATACTCAGGTATGTATTCCAAAACACTATCCACTCGGTTTAGCGGGAAAGATATGATAAAAGACATGGTGAACAACAATCATCGAAGGAGAAACTAGTGAAAATAATTGATAAAAATATTCGAAACCAGTTAAGCACAATTAGAGATGGAGAAGATTTAAGGTATGAAGGGGACATTCAAATGTAGTTTGAAGCAAGACAACATAAGGATAACAATATTCTTTTGAAATTGTGTTTGAAACGAATGAAAAAGTATTCATTAAAAATGTAATAAACATTTATTATTTCTTTGAATATAATTTTAAAAAAATACAAAAAAAAATCGAGGATTACAAAGATGGTGAAAATAGAGAAGTCACTATGGTCAAAAGCCCAAAAGAGGGAGCCAAGAAGAAGCAAATAAACTACTTAACCAAATTAAAATAAAGCAAACAAACCATTGTAAGCCACTTAAGCAAGGCCAAAACCACCAGAGATCAATTCAGGGGGGGACAAGCAACAGTAACTCTATAGTAAGGATCTAGCCAGAAGCATTGCTCGAACCACGGATTTTAAAGAAAAGGAAAAAGTCTAGAAGGAACTCCAAGGCCAAGGATGAAGTAAAACGATTGCACAACCGAATCAAAGTCCCCGCAAGCAAAAGGACAATCACAAACCTCACTATCAGACTCAAAGTATAACACGAAGGAGAGAAAGAGCAACCTCAGCCATGAGAGAGGGAGCAGCCCACTACCGACTTGATTCAGTTGTGGTATGAACCTCAGCCCAAAACTTTATCTCAAAACTATAATAGCCCCCAAGGATAGTGGTGCAGAATAATGGTCATCGAGAGCCAAAAATTATTTTGAGAGCTGGAAAGGGAGGGGGAAAACATACAACTCTTGGCAAAGGATGAGATCTCACTCTGACACTCCAAACAAAGAAAGTCACACATAAAAATTCTCCCTTTGAACAAATAAATCGTTGATGAATCACACACTATAGTTAATCGCCATAACCCACCCTA